>CABFVX010007215.1:11950-32574 GCA_902151425.1 Timema shepardi
GGGGGATGGTGGTATAAGGTAATGGCTGGGGAACCACTGCTTCTAGACTACAAAAAAATAACGACATGCGAAACTGGACGCGATATAGATACCTGCTAAAAGTCCCCGCCACAACGACCCAGAGTGTTATGAGAGGTCATCGAACTTGCACCGCTATCTCTCTCTCTCTCTCTCTCTCTCCCATCACACGGGAGGACCTCAATCTTTCTCTCCCACCAATCCTTCCTTTCGCCTCTACTTGACGTTTCTCTCTCCTCAACAATTAACTCATTAGCCATCACTTCATTCTCTGCCTCCTCCCCTCCCCCCACCCCTAACCCTGCCGAAAGACTGGGTGGGAAGATAGGTTCCACAATCACAACACAGTTGAGATCACTACACACACACACACACACACACACACGCACGCACTAACAACTGGTCGCGCCGGGGACAGGTATGGCGTGTGACGTCACCCGCAACTCTTCAGACAGGATCACAGATAAACAAGACCCTCACAGAACGAGCAGCGAAAAGGCGATTTTGTTTTGTTTTTTTCCGTCCCGACAGGCTTGCCAACCAGTCATATTTAGGTGGGGTGAGGTGAGCGCGAAATTAGTGAATTAATTTTGCAGTTTTTATGGCATAAACATTTTTTTGTTTTAAATAAATCAAATATTTCTTCTATATAAACATAGAGATTAGTTTTCTGCACATGCCATTCTCAACAGTTGTTGAATATCTGTCATGAGCTTAGTGGCGTTTGGTGACAAACTTTTTAAATGAAGAGAAAATGTCACAACAATGACAGATATTCAACAACTGTTGAGATTGGCATGTGCAGAAAACTAATCTCTATGTTTCTATAGAAGAAATGTTTGATTAATTTTGTCCAAAAAAATGTTTATGCTATATAAACCTCAAAAATACTGCCCTTACCTAACTCTTGCTCACTAGCAGTGAGAGACGGAGGATTAAAAATGTGTATTTCTAAATTTTAAACTTTATGGGCTCCTAAAATTCGTGATCAACACCTTAAAACGAGTAACCAGATTTGGTACTTAAGGTGGAGCTGTAGGTGAAGCTAGTTAAAGGGAATGTTTTATTGCAGTTTATAGAGCAAAACTTTTTTTGGTCAAAATAAAATATTTTTCCAGTAGAAACATAAGAGTTTAATTTTTATTCACTTGTTGATACCAACAGTTGTTGAATATCTGTCAAGGGTGTCCTTTGGAATTTAATGAAAACTTTTTATCTTCATTTTAAAAAAAGTGTTTCATTTAATGCAGCTATGATCTTGACAGATATTCAACAACAACAGTTGATATCACCGTGTGAAGAAAATTAAACTATGTTTCTATTGGAGAAATGTTTTATTTATTTTGGCCTAAAAGAAGTTTTGCCATAAAAACTACATAAAATGGCCTTTTCTTGAGTCCCCTACCACTCCACCTTAAACTTATCTGTTAACGAGATATTCAGTATGGTTTTGGCTAAGTACCGTGGGTTTTGGCATGTCTACCCCTTTATAAAATTCAAAACTAGTTATGTCAACAATGATAACATTTTAATTTATTGTTATTCTATATCAGTGATTTCCAAATCCGACACCTTAGGTCTGTCGCTAGTGTATTTGTCTTGAGCTAAGGGTCCCGGGTTTGATTCCTGGCATTGGTGAAATGTGAGTTTACCCTTTTCCCAGTGATGAATTAATAAAATACATATGAAGAAGCTACGACAGGCCTAGCAAGCCGGAAGTGGAAAATATATGGCTTGAATAAAAAATTGACCCAGGTTATAAGCTGGATGTAAAAAAAAAATTCAGTGAATCCAGCGAATCCCAACCAAAGTTTTACGATAATTTTCCAAAATCTATCTTTTTATTGGTCTGCCCTTAATTCTTGGACAGTGTTTTATGATTGTTCCCGATGAAGAGAAGAGTGCCGGTAATAATGTTAAATAATATTTAGCACCGCGTCTTACTACCCGTTTGGGTTATACGCTTTAAGTACTAACTACGCTAATGGATTAGGAATTGGGAAGGTTGAATTAGAGGAAGTGAACCCGCATTTGCATGGAGGGAGAGTGGAGAACCATTTAGGAAAAACCACCCCCAGTTCACCCGACAGAGATTAGAACCTTGATATCCCCGTCCTCAGCAGTCGAGCTCAACACGACTAGCGCGTTAGCCAACTACGCCACCGAGACGGGTGGTAATAATGTTAAAAAAAAGAGGTTAGTAAAGATAATGATAAGTAACGTTCAATTACTGAAGTACAGTAAATTAGGAAATTGAAAGAGACAGTAAATAATCTTAAAATGTTTTATTCGAAAGTAAGAACCTAATGTGTGTCAAACAAGTAGGAGGTTCCGAGAGAAGAGTTCCACAAAACAAAAAAGTTTGGAATCACTGTCATATAGGTATTGATAATATCTATAAAAAACACACCTTAGTATCCAATGACTTGACGTATGAATACGAGAAATTAGCCTAATTTTATTGCGACTAACCAACTGAGAGGGCCTTTCTTCCCCTACCACGACCGTATAGGAGAGTTATGGACGAAAGAAAGTTATTATAGAAGGGTCCTAGTAAAATATAGGGCTGTAGTATAGTTTATAGTTGTCAGATAAGACCCTTCCGATGAAAACTGGTCTGTACTTGTGCTTATCTTAGAAACAAACGAGTCCGCCAGCAGTTTTTATATTGACACGTGCGTTTTTTTTCATCGCCATAAATGAGGAATATTATCCTACTGGAATAGATAGGTGTCTGCACGTTGCCTACCTGTGAGGGGCAGTATTCCTCCAGCCAGGTACAGCACTGGATGGATAGGTGAAGACACTAACCTGTAAACAAAGATAAACCAGCGTTAGTAGGAGCTGTAGGTTAGGACGGCCGCCACAGTCATCGAGTAAGTTACAACCGCTGTCAGGACACACGGCTTAAAATAAAATGGTATCTGCCTTTTTAAGGAATTACTGCTTTATTCTGTCTAGGCTTATACTCCCATCGTTCTTCGCCTACAACTTCCCTTTGTCATCTCTAAACTTACATTAGCCCCATGGCTTCTTTGGTGCTGACTGACAGCTCACAGCTGACAGCTAAAAGCTTTGAAAAGTTACCAGAAGACCAAATTATGTATTCCTACGCCGAACCATATGATCTGTAAAAACATGTGTTTAGCAGCTGTCACTTCTGACAGTCAAAATTTAGTTATATACCTAAATGTTGACTGTCAGAAGTCAGCTGTGAGCTGTCAGTCAGCACCAAAGAAGCCACGGGAATACTATATTAGTTATTATCTCAAGGTAAAGAGGAAACCTCGCTGCTAGTTCTCAAATATATTATTATTATTTTTATTATTATTAGCACCGCGTCTTACTACCCGTTCGGGTTATACGCACTTACGCTAATGTATAATGGTAGGGTGATTGTGAGATGAAATGGAGGACCTACAGTTTAAAGTGGAATCCGAACCACGGTGGAGGTATGGCATTCCCCACATCCACAAGATGTCTTGTCAGAGGTGAAGGAAGGGTTTGGTAATCAGATAAATCTGTGCCAGGACCGGTGATTGAACCCCGGCCGCCAGCAAAGAAGTCTGACACCTTACCCCTAGACCGCCAGGTCACCCCTCAAATATATTAAAATATTATGTCGTGAGCCTATCAAAAAAAATTCAATATTTTTTAAGAGGAAGACTAAATCTAGAAATCTTTTTCCCTAAACCTAGTCCAGATACAGACTCTCAATCTTACGGGTTTTTTGCTGCACTCCCTAGTGTCACTTCTGGGTGATGATAGGACTAACCGCAGCGATCCTAGTGGTGAAGGTCTCAAGCTGACAAAAGGAGCACAGCCATTTTAACCTGGAGGTTGAGTGTCTGGGTATATTATTTATCTGTGGCCTAGTATCATATCTCCGTAAATGTGATTAAAAAGATGTTGAAAATGAGGTTAAATTACAATTTCATACATTTTTCCTATTAATAAAACTCAAAATATAGAGCTGTTGAGGGAAAATAACTTTTTTTTGTTAAAAGATACGTGAAAAAAAATCCTAGTAATTATTCTATATGTCAAATAAGGTTCTTCTTATGACATTTTGACTGTGATATAACTCTTGAAATCATCACCGATTCGTCACGTCTTTAGGTTCCTTGAATGTCACCGACAATGAGACAATAAACACAAAAAAAAAAATGGCTGGAAATGAAATATTTTAAGGAAACTTTTCCCCAGACGGTTTCTAACGAGTGGAACGGAAATTTGAGTTCATTCCTTTTTAAGTCTTACCATTCTCATCCTTTCCGTATTAGTGCAAAATATGCGTTTGCGTAAGTTGTCTGCGAAAATAAAAATAAGGTAGCAATGCTAACGGTTGTGAACAAAGGGTAATTTAGCGACGACCTTCTCTTTTAATGAAGATACAGTAGCCCCATGGCTTCTTTGGTGCTGACTGACAGCATTAAAAAGTTACCAGACCAAATTATGTATCCCTACGCTAAGCCAGATGATCTGCAAAAACATGTGTTTAGCAGCTGTCACTTCTGAAAGTAAAAATTTAGGTATATACCTAAATGTTGACTGTCATAAGTCAGCTGTGAGCTGTCAGTCAGCACCAAAGAAGCCACGGGGCTACTGTAACTGTCATGCTGTTGTGTGTGTAAAAAAAAAAAAGTAGATTTCAAAGTCACCTTGGTCAGTAAAACAACCGGAGGGGGTAATACTACTTCATATCGTCCCTCACGTGGTCAGAACGTGAGGTGGCTTAAACCGACGTCAAATCACGCGTGACGCCAGGCGTCGTCAGATAGTAAGACAGTCAGACAGTTCGACTTTCATAACATCAACGCTCGTTGAAGGTTCATATCGTTTCCACTGCCTGACTCGGGGTAATTAGACGAACCTTGCGTGGTCGCCTAAGGCACGAGGGTCCTAAGGGTGCATTTTTCCTACTAGAAATGTCAACGATATATCGATCAAGCTATCGATATTCATCTATAAAACTATTATTTAAAGTTTGCAAATAAAAAAATAAATTGAACAATTTTATTTTCTCTGAGTCTTTTTTCCCCTTCTATCTTTATTAAACTTGTCTGCTAAACAACTAAATAAAAGTATTAAAAAGTAAAACGCTGCTAAGATTAGCATTACGGAATAACAGCCATCTTTATATCACCGTTACAGTTGGCTCAGATCAATGCAATTCAATTTATCGGAAACAATCGATATATCGATATAATTTGATCGACATATTATAGCTTTTGAAATATAATTTGAGAGCTTATCAAAGGATATATTAGGGAAAATCGCTATCCCTTATTTCAACATTATGTAATTTTTTTTTCGTGTTAAAAAATAATAATTTAAATTAAATAGGCTAATAATAATTTCAAGCTAAATAAAATAACATATAAATATTTAATCTAATATTCAGAATGGTTTTTTTTTAAGAGATTGATTAAAACCTAATCACTTTTATGGTTTTATGATTATCGGGGTCGCTTCCGAAAATATATGATTATTAGAATAATGAGGACATATCGCCACTTATTTTTTTATTTATTTTATCTCTCTTTTATTATTCTACTTTCCCCCCCTCAGGTATTCTGACACCCTATTATCGTTTAGGGTCACACAGAGGGTGCTGCTTATAGTTATAAATAATACAACTGGGTAGCAAATTATAAGTCCCGCTTTTAAAATTTGAACTTTTTTTTATGCCAAAGTTTGGTACCGTTTAGTACCACAAAGTTCAAAATTCAAAAGTGGTACACCACCATTAACCTGGAGTCACCACTTTGATATGCTAATTACTCAAAACGGGTACGGGTACAAAACTAGTACAAAACTTTGGCATCAAAAAAAGTTCGAAATTCAAAAGTGGTACTACAGGTTAATGGATGTCAGTTGCCCCATGGTTTCTTTGGTGCTGACTGACAGCTGACGACTTTGAAAAGTTACCAGACCAAAAATTATGTATCCTTACGCCGAACCATATGATCTGCAAAAACATTTATTTTCAGTGGTCACTTATAAGTCAACATTTAGGTATATACCTAAATGTTGACTGTGAGCTGTCAGTTAGCACCAAAGAAGCCGTGGGGCTACTGTACCTGAGTGTACACTACTCTGGACTTAAAACATAATATTAAACACCCTTTGACTTTTATTTAAATGCAGGAAAGTTTGCATTAATAGTGCTTGATTTTTTTTAAGCACCGCGTCCTACTACCCGTTCGGGTTATGCACTTATACACTGATTACACTAATGTGTTAGGGATGTGGAAGGTTTAGTGCATCCTTATTTGCGTGGAGGGAGATTGAAAAAAAACCTTTAAGAAAAAACTATCCTCAGTACACCCGACTGAGATCGAATCCCAAGCGCCCTGTTCTTCGGCAGTCTAGTTCAACACGATAGTAGCGCGTTAGAAATGGTACTTGTACATCCGCCTTATTTTTAAAAGTCATAAAAGCTTTGAATATTGCGATAGTATAAGTTGTATGAGCAATAAAACGATGCAAATAAAATTAAAAGCTAATTAATACACTAATATACTCAACAAACTCAAGTCAGACGTAATTTATAACGATGATTTAACAAAAGAGCGTTGGTTAGTTCCCTTACCTAGGTTATTCTTTAGTTTAGAGGTCTATAAAACTGTTTAAAAAAACCACATAGCAATAGTTAGAAAAAAAATGACGCTTTATCGACGTAGATTCATGGTTAAGTTTGACATTTCCAGAGATGGTTGTAAATCTGTCCGAGCAGCCCAGCGTAGCTGAGCCTAGTTAGTTCAAGAACACGCCACATCACATTTGTGAACGACAAATAGCGGCGCGTGCGTTTAGTGAATAGAAGTGCAACCTTGAGTTGTGCGCATGCTCAGATGCCTACAGTAGCCCCGTGGCTTCTTTGGTGCTGACTGACAGCTCACAGCTGACTTCTGACAGTCAACATTTACGTGTATATATTCCGTTCACGATAGGTTTTTACCTGGATGACAGTTCTAAAATCATATGTTTAAATTTTGAGTTGCCAACACTTGTAGAAGATCACAGTTTTGTTTATAAATGTAAAGATCTTTAATTACCTGTTATACATTACATTTAAAATAACTTAAACTTAAGTTTTCTCCTACTATTTCATTTTTTTAAATAATTTCTTTTTATCCAACTCTAAACAATATTTTAAACATAATTAAAAGTACTTATTTTTCGTTTTGGAACGTTATTGATTATGATTAATATAGTGCACACATCAAAACCTTTTAATACAGGCATTGTATTTACTTGGAAAAAAGAAAATACTTGTACATTTTTTTACATACAATAAATGTTTTTATGATTATTTTATCGTATTTTGAAATATTTAACTGAATAAAATATTTTCATCAACTGCGTGTCTACATCATTGTAAAAAACTTGTTTACCGTCATGTTCAACCACATGGTTTAGATTCGTCAGTCGCCATTTTGAAGCTATGTTCGTTATAAGTTTTTGTGAAAGTGGTGTTAATATATTTTAAAGTGGAATAAAACTATAGAGAAACTTTGTGTCCGAACTCGAATAAATATATAAATAATATTGGCCTAAATTACTGTGGTTAACTATCACATTAATATATTACCATCTGTTTTCATTACAGTCAAATAATTTCTTTTTATCCAACTCTAAACAATATTTTAAACATAATTAAAAGTACTTATTTTTCGTTTTGGAACGTTATTGATTATGATTAATATAGTGCACACATCAAAACCTTTTAATACAGGCATTGTATTTACTTGGAAAAAAGAAAATACTTGTACATTTTTTTACATACAATAAATGTTTTTATGATTATTTTATCGTATTTTGAAATATTTAACTGAATAAAATATTTTCATCAACTGCGTGTCTACATCATTGTAAAAAACTTGTTTACCGTCATGTTCAACCACATGGTTTAGATTCGTCAGTCGCCATTTTGAAGCTATGTTCGTTATAAGTTTTTGTGAAAGTGGTGTTAATATATTTTAAAGTGGAATAAAACTATAGAGAAACTTTGTGTCCGAACTCGAATAAATATATAAATAATATTGGCCTAAATTACTGTGGTTAACTATCACATTAATATATTACCATCTGTTTTCATTACAGTCATCCAAAGTGATAGATTTCAGTTGTTGGCGTAGTGATATATTAGGGATTACTTCTGGTAACATTTCGAGCTGTCATCCACGTAAACTTAGCTCGTGAATGACTTATACCTAAATTTTGACCGTCAAACGTGACAGCTGTTAAACACATGTTTTTGCAGATCATATGATTCGGCGTAGGAATACATAATTTGGTCTGGAAAATTTTCAAAGCCATCAACTGTCCGCAGTGAGTTGTCAGTAAGCACCGAAGAAGCCATGGGGCTACTGTAGTTGTACGTATTCTTACGCTTACAGTCTAGTTTTTTTTTTTATGGAACGGGCTTTCTTTATCTGACAGCTAGAAAAGTTACTTGATATCGCTTCACGTCAACTCATGTTATCTGCAGAATATCTATAAATAGGAGTAGACTCGGTCGCAGCAATTAAAAGAGAGTTATTCTTAAAAATCCTAAATGATTGTTTTGTTATATTTTAAACGTTTAGTTTTACATTAAACCTGAGGGTTTGTTGTGTCTTGGCGTCTTTATAAACAATTTATTAAGCCAAAGGTGTACACATATTTCAAACACATTTGTGAAATTTTAGTAAAGAGAGATTAATAGATTGTTGTAAGAAATCAATAAAATAGATTAATTATAAAACAATTGTTAGTAAAGTTTACATAAAGTTTTAACAAGCAATTTATATGTACAAGAAGAACAACACTAGTTACAAATTGAAAATCATGAAGAAGTAATAGTAATAAAATTAACGTATATCTTAAAGAACCCATTTTAAAGATACAACACATTAATCCGTTTTAAAACACATTAAATAGGATACAAATTAATTAAGCTCATGATATTGAAAATGTATCGATTCCTTGTAAGGAAATATTAAAAAAGAAGTAAAGGCTGATTCACACAGAACGCAAAGTAAAACTATGCAATGCTGTGCTAAGGTTCTGTCAGTTTGGTTTCACACTCTTTGCTAAGATAATCTATGTTCCTAACTTCCCCCCCGAATTCATTGTTGGTTGTTTTTTTTCTGGTCTGCTCCAGTGAAGTTAAGTAGCATTCTCCAAAATGTCTTGTTTGAACGTAGATGATAGTATTGAGGAAGAGGAGCTGCATCTGTTAGCAGCTGTTCTGGAAGATGAAGAAAATGTAGGATGTGGAGGTTCGACTTGTTCCATTAACAGTTCCATTTTAATATAAAACCACTTATCTATAATAATGATAGAAGTGTTTGCTTGCGATGCCCAGCCAAATTTACGGCACTCAGAGATCTGAAATCTTTCACACAGGTGGATAGAAGGGAGTCCCCCAATGCACCTCAAAGCAGGATTTTTAAATTTTTAATTAGCTTTTTAATTAGGCTATTTTTAACAAATTTTCGAAGAAAATGTTATTATTATTATTATTATTAGCACCGCGTCTTACTACCCGTTCGGGTTATACGCACTTACGCTAATGTGTAATGGTAGGGTAGATTGTGAGATGAAATGAAGGACCTACAGTTTAACGTGGGATCCGAACCACGGTGGAGGCCTGGCATTCCTCACATTAACAAGATGTCTTGTCAGAGGTGAAGGAAGGGTTTGGTAATCAGATAAATCTGTGCCGGGACCGAGGATTGAACCCCGGCCGCCAGCATAGAAGTCTGACACCTTACCCCTAGACCGCCAGGTCACCGAAGAAAATGTTGTTACTCTGGTTTAGAATTACGTTTCAAAGATAACTGTGGTAAAAATATGCCGCATCCTCCTCGCCAAAAAAAAATGTGTACGAAATCGACCGTAATTCTAAGCAATTTTTGTGAGGAGGGCAGCGGGAGACCTTATATAATTCTTATACCACATTGGGTCACTGGCAACGCAACGTAAGACGGCTCAAGACGGGAGATGGAAAAATTGCCCGACCAGCAATCGGAAAAAAAACATAGCGCGGTGTAGCAAGGCATGGCTTAGCTTAGATTTATGTGTGAACAGGCCTTAATACTAATATTATATTTTGAATCATCAAATATGTTGTGGCCCAGGTTCCGCTTGGAAAGTGCCAGTCCACACCTACCTATATCATTATTTTTATTCTTTAGCACAATATCATACTACCCGTTCGGATTATACGCTTATTTACTAACTACTCTAATGATTTTAGAGATAGGGAAGGTTATATTTATAGTAAGTGTACCCTCATCTGCGTGAAGATAGAGAGTAGAAAACAATTTTGGGGAAAACCCCTCTCACTAAACCCGATCGAGATTCGAACCTCGAGTTCCTTGCCATCAGCAATCTAGTCTAATAAGAGAGTAGCGCCTAAGACCATGTGGCCACCGAATCAGGTAATATAATAATTATTACCGTTGGTGTTTTGTTTTTTAGATGTTGGCCCTTTAAAAAAAATCCCTGACTTTACCAAATTTTCCCCGCCTATAGCGACCATGTTAGTGATATTAATTTTCCAATTCTTCTTGGTAGCCCCTACGAATATAATGATGGCGGTTACACGCTGCTGTAAATTGAAAAAACACCATTTCCATGACTAGAAATGCTATTAAAATCAAACAGAAGGAAAAAAAAGTTATAATTATTTGTTATCACCAATTTTTTAAAAAAAACTAAATAGTCGTAATATGGTATACATACTTAACTTGCAAATGTTTCTACCCCTCCCCTCCCCCCCTTCCTTAACGACTCATGAAATGTCGACAAGAAAACCTTTTGTTGTGGCTAGAAAGAGTCGGCTCGTGTCAAGGTCAAGGACAGAGCAGCCCGTCACCAGTGCAAGTTTTATTACAGTACCACGCGATGCACTTGCAAAACTGTCTTTCTCCCTAGTCAAGTGTTGAGCGGTGCAAGTCCAGTATATTCAGACCACGGAAAGGACTTGAGGGGGAGGAGGGGGGGGTTGTAGAACGTGAGCAAGCACATCTACAGTAGCCCCGTGGCTTCTTTGGTGCTGACTGACAGCTCACAGCTGACTTCTGACAGTCAACATTTAGGTATATACGTACATTTTGACTGTCAGAAGTGACAGCTGCTAAACAAACATGTTTTTTGCAGATCATATGGTTCTGCGTAGGGATACATAATTTGGTCTGGTAACTTTTCAAAGCTGTGAGCTGTCAGTCAGCACCAAAGAAGGCATGGGGCCACTATACCTAAATTTTGACCGTCAGAAGTGAGA
Organism: Timema shepardi; assembly: GCA_902151425.1. Lineage (NCBI taxonomy): Eukaryota > Metazoa > Arthropoda > Insecta > Phasmatodea > Timematidae > Timema > Timema shepardi. The sequence continues at coordinate 23,247 of CABFVX010007215.1, forward strand.
GCTGCTAAACACATGTTTTTTGCAGATCATAATGGTTTGGCGTAGGGATACATAATTTGGTCTGGTAACTTTTCAAAGCTTTTACCTGTCAGCTGTGAGCTGTCAGTCAGCAACAAAGAAGCCATGGGGCCACTATACCTAAATTTTGACCGTCAGAAGTGACAGCTGCTAAACACATGTTTTTTGCAGATCATATGGCTCTGCGTAGGAATACATAATTTGGTCTGGTAACTTTTCAAAGCTGTGAGCTGTCAAGTCAGCACCAAAGAAGCCATGGGGCTACTGTATACAGTCCAATTTTCATACGAAGAGTGTTATATCTGACAGCTAGTGAAAGCTACCACACCCAAGGAACTGCCAAGCATTAGAGGAAAGAAAGATTTATCCTCCCCCCTCTCCACCCCTTCTCGACCCCCTCTCCTCCCCCTCTACCAACCCGTTCAGTTAACCTTTGGCAAATATCGCTTTCAGTTATTTCAGCAGGTGGTGTGTGAAGAAATGAAAATTTTGAATCGGAAAATGTTCTGCAGTGGCGGCTTGCGATGAAGGGGTTGCAATTGTATGGATGGCATTTAGAGCCTATTGTACAAAATATAGTGTGTTAAGAGACGAGGGGGGTTATAAGAAGGGAGGAAGGGGCACGGTGGTGGGTTGAGGCTAGATCTGAAGCATGGAGAATAGAGGGGAGGGGGGATAGAAATGTCGAGACAACCTTAGATCTCTTACTCTCAATAAGTAAAATTAAAATAATTTTAAGTATGATTTATGAACATAACGGGTCTACAAAGGCTCGCATTCATAATTTTCTACTACTTTTTTTTTAGCAGTGAGTCTTACTATCCGTTCGGTTTATAGGCCTATGTACTAATTACGCTAATGTGTTAGGGACGAGAAGGTTGAATTGAGAGAGATTCCATTCGCATTTGCGTGGAGTAGAAAACTATTTAGGAAAACCACCCTCAATGCACCCGACCTGAATCGAACACCGATCTCCCTGTCTTCGGCAGTCTAGTTTATTGCAAGGGTAGCGCTTTAGACCGTGTAACCACCGAAGCTCGTTTGATGTTTTTTGGTGTTAACACCCTTAACGAGAAATTAATCTTAAGTATAAACGTTGACATTTGGGATATCTATCTATATCACGATTACATTATAGTACCATTTAATAAGTTGAAAATATTTTACAGAAATAATAATTGAACTATCCGTTTTGGAAAATTTTACGGAAAAAATATAGAGGAAATTCTCCATCTCACATCTTAAGTGGTGTGCCAGGGTAAGACAAAACTACTGGCAACATTGACTAGCCAGCGCAGCGTTGCCAAAAATATAGGGGAAATTCTCCGTCTCACATCTTAAGTGGTGTGCCGGGGTAAGAAAAAACTACTGGCAACATCGACTAGCCAGCGCAGCGTTGCCAAACTTATCTTATATTTGAGAGTAGATTGACCACACAAAAACGAGCGTATGACAATAATGTTTTATGGTTTTATGATTTTTTTAAATCACTAAGCTATTAATAAAATATATATCATTCAACCCGCTTCGGTGGCTGTAAGGTATAACGCGCTACTCTCGCGGTAGACTAGACTGGCGATGACAGAGATATTGAGGTTCGAATCTCGGTCCGATGTATTGAAGGTGGTTTTCCCAAAATATATTCTCACTCTCCCTTCACGCAAATGCGGATACACTTTCGCTAAACATTTCCTTCCTAATCTCTAAAACCATTAGTGTAATTAGTAAACAAGCGTATAACTTGGACGGGAAATAAGACGCGGTGTTAAATATCATCCAACGGCAAGAAATGAATTTAATTTAACATCACCAAATGATTTAGAAACAATAATTTATGGTTCTGATAAAATATAATAATCACACTAAAAACGTTTTCACCTAAAAGTACAATTTTTTTTAAATAAACAACAGCTATACAGACCCATTAACTTCTACGATCGAAATAAAATTTCAAATAAAATTTGAAACTCAAGGCGTTTTAGCTCGTTCGATCATAAATCTCGTTGCCTGATCCATTAACAAGGGATTGAAAACCAACATTTTAATCACTTCTAGAATATAAACAAGTATTCAGCTAACAAGAAAATAAAAAATATATATGTGAAACGATAAAGTTGAAAAAAATCTAATTTTGTTAGACAAACAAAAATCAAATATAAAATTTAAGGTGGGAATGCGAGTAGGGACAGGGTTTTTACAATGTTTATATCAAGACTTGTTTTTTTTTGTCAAAATCAATAAAATAATGCTCGAATAGAAACCTAGAGTTTAATTTTCTTCACACTGTGATATCAACAGTTCTTGAATATTCACCAAGGGGGTCTTGGAATTTAATGGCAGCTTTTTCTCTTCATTTATAAAGTTTCTCATCTAATGCCGCTATGCTCATTACAGGTATTTAACAACTGTTGATATCACCACGTGAAGAAAATTTAACTCTTGTGTTTCTACTGGAGTTTAACCCGCCTCGGTGGCGTAGTTAGCTAACGCGCTAGTCGTGTTGAGCTCGACTGCCGAGGACGGGGAGATCGAGGTTCGAATTTTGGTCGGGGGAACTGGGGGTGGTTTTTCTTTCTAAATGGTTTTCCACTCTTTATCCACGCAAATGCGGGTTCGCTTCCTCTAATTCAACCTTCCCAATCCCTAATCCATTAGAGTAATTAGTGCTTATAGCGTATAACCCAAACGGGTTACTACTACCCTTTCGGGTTGCATGCGCCTATATACTAATTACACTAAGCTAATGTGTTAGGGATTAGGAAGGTTTAATTTAAAAGAGGTGCACCCAAATTTGCGTTGAATGAGAGTTGAAAACTATTTAAGAAAAACCACCTTCAGTGTACCAGACTGGAATCGAACCCAAGATCTTCCTGTCTTGAGCAGTCTAGTCCAACAATAAAGTAGCGCGTTAGACCACGCGGTCACCAAAGCGGGTGAAATACATTTAATTTATTTTGGACAAGGTGACCTGGCGGTCTAGGGGGTAAAGTGTCAGACTTCTATGCTGGCGGCCGGGGTTCAATCCTCGGTCCCGGCAAAGATGTATCTGATTACCAAACCCTTCCTTCACCTCTGACAAGACATCTTGTGAATGTGAGGGATGCCAGGCCTCCACCGTGGTTCGGATTCCACGTTAAACTGTAGGTCCTCCATTTCATCTCACAATCACCCTACCATTACACATTAGCGTGAGTATAACCCGAATGGGTAGTAAGACGCGGTGCTAATAATAATAATATTTTGGTAAAAAAAATTATATTAAAAACAGAGAAAACATCGTCCTTTTCTTGAGTTCCCCTACACTCCCACCTTAAAGTTAATATTATATATTTATATATAAAAAAGGTCAAACAAAAAAGTTGGTTGTTTCCTGTCAGATCTTATTTTTTTATAGTCTCGTTTTTTAGTAATGCTATAAACTTTCGACCATGAAACGTCTAAACTATTGTATTAAATGAGCTTGTGTTCAATTCCTCCCCCTCCCCTCTTTCTCTCCTGATTATGTGCAGATGTGCTCTTTGACCATGAAACAAGTCATAAATGGCACCCACGTGGCTTAAAATGACACAGAGACGTCATAACATATATTTTCCCTTCAAACTACCTCACCTTTCAACACAAAACTATGAAAAGTTCTTCTTTATATTGGCGCGCGCGCAACATGTGTGATAACTTAGTCACCGAAATGACATATGCATGTGTAATTTCATATGTGGAGCCAAATTTAGCTGACTATAAAAACTGGGTCACGGCCTACTAAAATAAATGGTACGGAACTCCGCACGGACTTTCTCGCTCTATTGTTTGAAAATGGAGATATTTACCCAAAATTCGTAATATATGTGAAATGAAATAAAATACACTTGCAAACCCAAGCATAAATCGCAATTTACTTATGTAAAATTATTTTTTTAGTCCCGGTTTTAAATTTTATAATTAAAAAAAAAAAATAATGTCCTTATTTGTATGTTTGGACCGATAAAAAAGATCAATGTTGGGTCCACAAGAGTCAACACTTCGTATTAAAATTTCAACTTCCAGTTAAAATTTTTGACATTTTATTAGGCGTTTAAAATCTTCATGTCATCGCATTGCTATTAAATTCCTCATTTATAAATTTTGACCAATAAAAAATGTAAATATTGACTATTGAGTCTAAAATGGATATAGATCATTGTTGTACAAACACTTCTCCTAAGAGGTTTAAGGAAAAACAACAAACTTTTAGAGACTTATATTTAATTACTCTATCTATGGCATTGGATAATTATTGCATTAAAACTTAAGTAGTAATTATTTACAACTAAAGCTCACAAAATTGTATATAAATATTTGCCAATATCTCAGAAACTGTTGGATTTATAAAAATATATTTCATATAAAAGTTTTTTATTTTTAATAGTACTTCAATTTTTCAATGATAAGTTATTTAGTATCTCAAATAGTTGCGGAGATACGGAAGTTTCTGATTCTGTAAAGTACTCTAAATTAATTTTTATGGTAAAATGAAATCATCCAGTTTATTATTTATAATCTTAATCAACACCTAGATACGAGTTTTAATCAAAATCGTAAGAGTTGATTTTGAGAAAATCGACTTTTTCTCTTTTTGTCCTTCAGTAAACTACCCTTAATTTTAGGGTTAGATATCCAATTCCAAAAATCCCTCGGGGCAACCCTATGAACACGCTAGATATCAAGTTTTAGCCCGATCGGTAAAATAGTTTAGGCTCTAGTTGGAGGTACAGACAGACAGACATCAAAATCTTGATTTCGATTTTTTTGACGATCACAATACTTTCTACCCGCATTTGCGTGGAGGTAAAGTGGAAAACCATTTAGGAAAATCACCCCCAGTTTACCCGACCTATATTCGAACCTCAATCCCCCCGTCCACAGCAGTCAAGCTCAACATGAAACTAGCGCGTTAGCCAACCACGCCACCGAGGCGGGTTGATTCACTAAGAATAAAAATATCGATGCTTACAAAAAAAAAAAGTGTGGTTTCCAACCTTTTGGCAGGGCTCGACCCCAATTTTTGTTTTTGAGACCACTAAGACCCCTTGATAACCGACACGCGTTCAAACCCTAGTTTTTTAAGTTATTATTTTCACTGAATATTAAACCATCTTGGTTATCTTCATTTAATTAAATTTGTAACGTGGGAAGAATTTTGAGGAAATATACTTGAGTCTCGGTTATCCGGCCTAAAGTGGCGACTTTCCGGGCCGGATAGTACGGGATGTGAGTGTAAATGATTTTCAATACGAGTTTTCCTATTTTTTGTTTTTATTTTCATTGAACATTTTAACTTTGTTTAAATAGAATCCGACCACTTTCAGATTGCGATGTAAAATATGATTACAGTAATCTTAGGGGCACAGTAAAAATCAAACGATAAATCAAATTTAAATCTTTACTATTGAGTACTTTATTTTGGAAATGGAACATCGTCTACAAAGCAAGAACCAGTGAAAATAGAGCGTCAAATGGATTAAATTATAAATTCAGTAAATGTTTTATAGTGGATACGTACAGGTTTGTTTATTTTAAAAGGTGCTTGTTAAAACCGAGAACCAGGCCGGATAATCACGGCTCTAGCTTATACCTTTATTTGGGTGGAGGGAGAGGGGGAAAATCACCCACAATACCCCACGGTCGGAATTTGGATCCTGTCTGGCCTAATCACCGATAAACCGAACGAGCGTGACCTTAAAACCAGCGTGCTTGATTTAGTTACTATATTATTATTATTATTATTATTATTATTATTATTATTATTATTATTATTATTATTATTATTAGCACCGCGTCTTACTACCCGTTCGGGTTATATACACTTACGCTAATGTGTAGTGGTAGGGTGATTGTGAGATGAAATGAAGGACCTACAGTTTAACGTGGAATCCGAACCACGGTGTAGGCCTGGCATTCCCCACATTCACAAGATGTCTTGTCAGAGGTGAAGGATAGTTACTATAAAATGTTTATATAATGATTATACGAATGCGGTTAAGATATATCAAAAGAGAATAAATAAACCCGGCGGGTATTTTGTAAGTTATGCAAACAGTGTCACTCACGTTTACACGAAACTGCTTAATTCAGAAAGCAACTGTCGGAGTTGAGAAACCAAAAGAAACATAAACAGTAACTTCACAATTATTTTTTTTTAACCACTTACATCTATATTCAAATTTTGCACCTTCCTATAATCATTATAATCACTTTTTAAAAAGTACCTAACCAATGAGTTAAAAAACTCAACAAGCATTTGTGATCCCCCCCCCTACCTTTTAGAAACATGCCACGAACCCAAAGGGAGTCACGACCCCCAGGTTGGACACCACATGGTCGAGTTAGCTTGAAAGTTAGTCACGTCTGGTTTTTTCGGGTACCAGGAGGTAGATATTTTAACCCCCAGGTGGTTCTAATGAGGTGGTTTTTTTTATTAAATTGTTTCCCAATCTCGCTCCACGCAAAAACGGGTGTATTTCCTCTCATTTCTATCTTCCTCGTCCTTATTATACCATTAGAGTGAAATATGCAGACAGCTTGAACGGGTAGTAAGAAGTAAAGCACGTAAAAAATAAAATTAAAACAGAAGTATAAGTCCATGTGCCAAAATAGTACCAAGATTTAAAAAAAAACACGTTGCACATCAACATTCTTAAGCAAAAATAAATTACTTCTGTCACAAACATTTAAAAAGTTGGAGTTAACACAAATATCTTCTTCTGTCACATAACTGGAGCCAACTTTGGAATTTTTTAAAAAAACACGTAAAAAAAAAGATGGTAAACAGGAACTGACCAACTAAAAAAACTTGTGTAACCTTCAAGAAACAAACGAGATGATTTTTTTTCTTTTAAATACTGTAACTAGTTGCACCCCTCTCTCTCTTCTATTCCTTTCATACCGCAATGACTACCAACAAAAGAAAGAAAAAAAAACTATTAAGAATTATCTTTTAAAAAAAACTGCGCTACATAAACCAGATGTTCGTCAGTAAAGATAAAAAAAACGTACGAGTGTCATTCTTACTTTACATTGAAGAAAATGTCCTTGAAAACATGGTGAGAATATGTTAGTGGAAAAAAGAGATGGGGAGGGCTGGGTGGTAAAGGGGTGCGGGTAGGGCAGGGGGGGGGGACTGTCATGTGTTTCATCAGATTGAATGCCGCAGCACCCTAGTGATGTAAGCTACAGTAGCCCCGTGGCTTCTTTGGTGCTGACTGGCAGCTCACAGCTGACTTCTGACAGTCAACATTTAGGTATATACCTAAAATTTGACCATCAGAAGTGACAGCTGCAAAACACATGTTTTTGCAGATCTATGGTTCGGCGTAAGGATACATAATTTGGTTTGATAACTTTTCAAAGCCGTCAGCTGTTAGCTGTAAGCTGTCAGTAAGCACCAAAGAAGCCGTGGGGCTACTGTACTAGTTTTCATTTAGCTTTTTATTTTATTTTTCTATCAGAATGACAAGAAGTTATGCTCAGAGGACTGCATTTCTCATGCATTTAGGATGCAGTTAAAAGGGGTGCCCCTTGCCATAGGATGAAATAAAAGGCAATGGGAGCAAGGGTTGTAAAGGGGGTTTGGAGGGGGGGAAATGCATCGTTCACAACGCATAGAAATGAAGGACGTATAAGGAACACCGACGAAAGAATAGCATCCGCTTCTACTAAGAACTCTTTTGTTATACTGCACCGACTTTGTGAAAAGTACCTATAGATGCATTTCCACTCGCTAGTGCATCTATACTTGTTTTCAAGAGGTTTAGTTTATTTAAAAACTTTTAAAGTGGTTTTATTTTCGCAGGGTAGATCCAACCATAACGAGGTTAGTTTGCTTATGGAGATAGTTCGAAATGCTTACGGAAATTCTCTCTAATCATTTTAAATATTAAAATAAACTCTATCCAATAGTTTTTTTTTTTAATATTGTAAGATAAATAAACATTTTATTAAAGCTAAACTCAATTCCGGAACAAGAGTAATGTGGGTGGAAGGCTGGAAAAGGGGTTGAAGGGTGTTGGGGTTCATAATTTGTTTTACCATCCTCTCCACATGTGAATGATTACAGCCCTACCGGGTAGTAAGACACTTTTTTTTCTTAAGGAACAAAAAAAAAACATTTTAGCTATAGTAGGATTTTGGTAGAAAGAAACTTTTAGAAAATACAATTTTTTTTTACATTTCTAACAATTAATGACTGTAAAATTAGTGTTATTTATAGGTATTGATAGTATCAAAAAGAGTCGACAGAAGATCACATAGCCTGATGTATAAATACGTGAAAATATATTTAGTAACTTTTATAGATCCGCTTCAGTGGCCAAACGGTCTAGGGCGTCACTCTCGTATTAGACTGGCCTGCTGACGACCGGGATATCGGGGTTCGAAACGTAGTTGGATCTATTGAGGGTGTTTTTTTTCTTCTCTTAATGGTGTCCCAATCTCCTTCCGCGCAAATGTGGGTATATTACTTTTAAAATGTTTCTTTTCTCATCCTTACCCCATTCAAGTAATTTATTATATATGCGTATAGCCTGAACAGGTAGTAAGACACGGTGATAAAAAAAACCTAGTTTATTTGGCTGAAGGATAAGTTTGTTTCTATGAAAATAGAACTGAATAGGGTAGCTACAGTAGCCCCATGGCTTTTTTGGTGCTGACTGACAGCTTTGAAAAGTTACCAGACCAAATATTGTATCCCTACGCCGAGCCAAATGACCTGCAAAAACATGTGTATTACTAACTGTCCCTTCTGACAGTCAACATTTAGGTATATACCTAAATGTTGACTGTCAGAAGTCAGCTGTGAACTTTAAGTCAACACCAAAGAAGCCATGGGGCTACTGTAAGTATATTTAAACAGCTTTCTTTTTATATCATGTAATTTAAGATGCTAAGCAAGAATAACTATTTTTCTCTGATAATAAATGTTCGACCACCTGTATTTTAGTCTTAATGTGGACTACCTGGCTATGCTTGGCTCTATAAAATTCCAAAAACATGTTTAATATCAAGTTAAGTGAGCAGCCTTGATTTATATCTTATACAATTCAAAGCAAGACAATTTAAATATAATTACGTCAGCTAAAGAATAATTTGTAAATATAATTTAAATATTTCTCTTGCCCTTGGAATTAAAACAAAAAAATCAAAAAAGAAAGTGTGAGGGGAATTGTTGACAACAGATGCAAAAGTTGTACGAACATAAGGTGTATTTAGAGTGGAATGACCTACAGGAAGATTTGTACTTACTGAGGTCACGCGAATTTCAACTTCCGGTTTGTATTTT
>CABFVX010007216.1:11455-32573 GCA_902151425.1 Timema shepardi
CCCCCCGCACGAGCCACAGGTAGGGACTTCTCGACATTTCCCCAAAGACCCAAGACAATGGTTGAAACGTGCCAATCTGAGCCCGGGTCCACAAGCTGGCAATACAATCAGGTTTTGAGACATTCAACAAGGCCCCCACAACAAGCCACCCAAGAACAAACCTCCAAAGCCTCCGACATTAAGGAATTATTTAATTTTTTAAAAGAATTGAACATAGTTAAATTTGTCAACCACTTCGAACCATACCTTACACAGCTAAGGCAGGCAAAAGATACTTCAAACAAAATAATGATTGTCATAGAAGGTCTGAATGAATATTTTACCACGGAATGAAGGACAAAAGAACGACATTGACAAAGGACACACTGCGCGTTTTTGTGTGGAACGCGAATGGAATACCCCAGCAAGCAAAAGAATTAGAAGATCTACTCAACATGTATGCAATAGACATAGCTCTTATAAATGAAACTCACCTTTATCCAACAAAAAATATTTATTTTTATGGTTACAAAATTTACAGGCCAGATAGAGTAAATAAAACAGGAGGGGGGACAGCTATATTCATTAAAAGAAATATCCCACATTATCAACACAATTTAAAAGACCTAATAACACTAGAGACTACAGCAGTTAAGGTTAACACCAAAAGGGGGAGTATTCTATTCACGGCGATATACAAACCACCGCAGGCGACATTACCGACACAAGACTTGGACGAACTTACGCAGACAGGAAAAATAGTACTTGCAGGAGACCTGAACTGTAAACACACTAACTGGAACAGTAGAACGACAACCACGAACGGCCGTACACTAAACAAACACGCTGACAACAACGATTACCTTGTGATCGCACCAAACGAACCAACATTTTACCCTTAAAACTGCCTACAGCAACCAGACATAATAGATGTAGTTCTAACAGATATAGGTATCACACCAGAAGACCTCATGGTACTGCATGAGTTAGATTCAGACTACAATTCAATATTCTGCGAGATAATGATTACCGCAAATATTGAGATAAAAGGGCTCACAAACAACCAAATAACATGTAATCGGGACCCTTTCAAAACAACACTGGAAGACACACTTCCGGAGGTACACCAAATTCAGAACACGGAAGAAGCTGAAGCAACGCTTCACTTGTTCACGTCGACCATACAACAAAGCCTACAAACAGCCAGGGAGCCAATCTCACATGACCTCTGGAAGAATAACCCACAACTAGATTTCCTTATAGCTCAAAAAAGGGAAGCCAGGAGGGACTGGCAGATTTTTAGAACCCCCCCAACACAAAGCAGCCTACAATAGATTAAAAGCACAGGTTAGAAGAACAGTCAAAAGCATCAGGTTAAACAAATGGAACACTTATGTCACAGAGGCGGCCACTGACACTAGCAAAACATGGCAAATAACAAAACAACTAAGGGGCGATAAAAGAATCAGGACAGTACCAGCCGTACACAGGGAAAATAGTGTGGCCTACAGAAACTCGCAGAAAGTGGAGGCCATAGCCACGACACTAGAAAAACAGTTCACACCCAACAAAAACTACAAAAATCAAACTTCCCCAGGGAAGCCACCACATCAATGAGGGAATATTTTTTTAAGCCAAACGACACGCAGGAAGACGACATCAAACTGGAAGAACTTACATAGACTATACAGGAACTTCCCAGGAAAAACGCTCCAGGACATGACAACATCACAAACGAGGTAGTACAACACTTGCCACCTAGGGCAGTACGAATACTGTTGACAATAATAAACACACTACTCTGCCTCTGTCATTTCCCGGACGACTGGAAGCTGGCGAAAGTGATAACGATACCCAAACCTGGTAAAGACCTGATGTTTTCCCAAATCAGAAGGCCTATCAGTCTCCTCCATATGCTTAGCAAATTATTTGAAAAAATTATCCTTAGAAGACTAAAACAAATCACCAGTAGTTTAAAAATTATCCTAGAACTTCAATTCGGCTTCACAAATAAGCACTCCACCACCCACCCAATAGTAAATCTAGTAGAAGATGCCACTCTGGCTTTCGAGGAAAAACAATATCTGATCGCTATATTCCTAGATATAGAGAAGGCTTTTGACAAAGTATGGACCAGGGAAGCCACCACATCAATGAGGGAATATTTTTTTAAGCCAAACGACACGCAGGAAGACGACATCAAACTGGAAGAACTTACATAGACTATACAGGAACTTCCCAGGAAAAACGCTCCAGGACATGACAACATCACAAACGAGGTAGTACAACACTTGCCACCTAGGGCAGTACGAATACTGTTGACAATAATAAACACACTACTCTGCCTCTGTCATTTCCCGGACGACTGGAAGCTGGCGAAAGTGATAACGATACCCAAACCTGGTAAAGACCTGATGTTTTCCCAAATCAGAAGGCCTATCAGTCTCCTCCATATGCTTAGCAAATTATTTGAAAAAATTATCCTTAGAAGACTAAAACAAATCACCAGTAGTTTAAAAATTATCCTAGAACTTCAATTCGGCTTCACAAATAAGCACTCCACCACCCACCCAATAGTAAATCTAGTAGAAGATGCCACTCTGGCTTTCGAGGAAAAACAATATCTGATCGCTATATTCCTAGATATAGAGAAGGCTTTTGACAAAGTATGGAACATTGGCCTACTTCACAAATTAATAATACTTGGCTTCCCCTCTTAGTTCGTGCACACGATCGCCAGCTTCCTTAGTCTTAGAACATTCAAGGTAACAATGGAGGGTAAAATATCCCCAACACACTCAATAAAGGCTGGAGTCCCCCAAGGTTTCACGCTATCACCACACCTCTACAACATTTACGTATCAGATATACCGACAGGCCTGAGAGTCAAAGTTAGACAGTTTGCAGACGATACCATGGTCTATGAACAAAACAGAAACATAAATTTTGCGAGTTTAGGAATTCAAAGATATCTAGTAACATTACAGGAATGGTTCACTAAATGGAGAATAAAAGTAAATCCAGACAAATCAGCAGCACTAGTAATATCTAAAAGACTACAAAATCCACCAGCTCCATTCATCTTATTTAACACAGAAATACACATACAGACATGCATAAAGTATTTAGGCACAACAATAGATAAGAGATTAATTAACGTGTATAAAATACATAGAACAAACAAACAAAAAAGCAATAGGCCAATTTGTACAACTATATCCACTATTAAACGGAAACCAGTTAACAGGACACACAAAATTGATTATTTACAGAGCATTCATTCAACTGATCATACTTTACAACTGAGTAGCCTGGAGCTACGCATCATGACACCTACTTAAGAAATTGCAGACCAATTAGAACAAAACCCTTAGAACAATCACCGAGACTAACTGTTATACCAGATCAGTTGACCTACACGCCATGACGAAGAGCAGGCAATTACAAGAAATATACAAAGATAGGAACAAGAGGTTCTACGAGCAAAGATACTCACACACAAACACAATCATAAAATCACTAGGACGCTACGAACCAGACGAACACAGGAAACACAAAAGGCCTATACTGGCATAGTGACGAACCAAAAAAACACTCACAAAAAATAAATTAACCTTCATGCACTATCGCACATTTCATGCCATTACTACCTTAGTCATGGCCGGACGCCACTGGGATGACCGACTAGGTTTTTTATGAGTCAGAGGATGATACTGGCTCAAGGGCCAGCCCCAGATGGTGAATGGAAATGTATCCAATTCATTCCTAATCCCAAGAAAAGAAAATCCTATCAACAGCAAACTCTCTATTACCTTGCCACCGCCGGACTCCACTGGGACAACCGACTAGGTTCTCTACTAGTCAGAGGAAAATCCTGGCACCACTGTCGGCCCCAGATGGGGAATGGAAATATAACCATCCACGCCAGACCATATCCCGGAAGTTAATCCTACCAACCCACTCCTGAACACACGTTACGCCACCATCCACAAGCGATCATTCCCAATATACCAACCTACCTCATCCCAGGAAAGAAAAAAAGAAAAAACCTTCCAACCCCTAACCATATCGACATAATTCATAATCACCATTATTTCACTCACAGGGTACTAGTTTATAATATTGTATTTATTGCAGCATTATTCAACGGTTTCACCCATTCATTGTTTCACTCTCACACCATGAGGATAAGGGCTAGCGACTGCTGCCTGTAACTCACAAAGCATAATCAGCCCTTTCTCTGATGACCTAGCTTGGCACTTCTGTCAAGTTGGATATTCAGGGTCGAGCAACAGCCGAACGGCATAGCCAGGTTAGATGGTAAGTAAGGCGTTAATGAACCATGGTACTTTTAGCCAGTCTGGACACATCATATTGAAGCTGATAGATGAAGTTACTAGACATCTATGAAGCAGGTATTTGAGTTAGAATCAAATCTCGAATTAAATCATATCCTAGTTACATTTGCTAAAGTTATTATGTTGAAGAAAAATAAAGTTACATATTTAAAAAATAATAGTTTTGAACCCTAGACTTATAAGTTCTTTAACATGACCACGTGGTAAAGATTATGGTGATTAACTGATTATAAACTATCTTAATATTCGTTATCTTCAGTCCTCTAAGTTAACACATTTGTTACATATTATATAAGGGTGCAATTATAGACTATTCCTATGTTTTAGAAAGGCTGACTTTAGGGAGTAAAACCTTTTGAATTTTTTTCTAATTTGGTTTGAATCGAGTTATTGAATCAACTAATATAAAATGTGAATCGATAGTGATATTATCGAATCTTGGAGTTACCAGTTCAATGCTATTGGTGGTAAACACTAACCTGATTTCTTCCCATGTCCTTGGCCACAGCAGCGTTATGGTCACACATCTCTGGCAAAGGCCGTCCTGCGATGATGTATCGACGCGCACACTCCTCTATATTGTGCACCTCTCGAGAATTCTTTGTTGTGAAGCGATGCATCAAGCTTGATGAATGGTAGAATTTCTCATTGTGAGTGGGAACTTTCCTGAAATATATCACATAAGCCTTAAAATAAATGTGCAGCTAATATTCTTGAAACTGAAACAATTTCAAGATTTGTAAAAATTACATTGGATCAACCACAAACTATTAAATACAATCCTGTAAAGAGTGTCCAAGATCAGATTATACAACTATGTGATGTGTGAACCATCTAATGAAGGAGGGATGTGTGAACCACCTAATGTAGAAAGGATGTGTGAACCACCTAATGTAGAAAAGATGTTACAGTCAAGGCAATGATGAAGTTCATTTAGGTATAGTATTCTATCAAATTATTCATGCACAATTTATTTAATTTACAGTTTATCCATGCATCCATCCTAAAAATCATTCATTATCATTTTCATATAAATGTGAAATTGTATTTTGAGAAAATTGTTCTTAAGGATATTTAACGACTTTATATTTTGGTTCCATAAACCCACTTCAAAAAGGGAGTGTAAAGTAGGTGTCTAACTTGATTTTTGATGTGATCAAAGAATAAATTTACTAAGAGATTGAATTAGTTGTGTTTTCCATAGTCACATTCAGCAGAAACAAAGACATTGAATGTAAGAGAGATTAAGAAAGTGCAGGCCATGGGAATGAAGTTTGTGAGGAGCATATTAGCTGTCACGAGGAGAAACAAGATTAGGAGTAAGGTTATCTGGGAAACAGTTGGGGTACAGGGAGTACATGAGATAGTAGAGGAAGCAAGACGGAGATGTTATGGGCATGTAGTGAGGATGGAAAAAAGAGGATGCCAAGAAGAGATGGTGATAAAGTATGTAGGAAAAGTACTCCAAGGGAGACCAAGATAGAGATGGGAGGAACAGATAACAGAAGATGTGTGAGTGAGAGGAGAATAATGGAATAAAATAAGGTAGAAAGAATGGTGGAAGCATTTTATTTACCTGACCCAACCACAGGCTGGAAACAGTTAATGATGATGATGATGATGTATTTTCCATTACCCATGCAACTGTTGCATTATTCTGCCATTCATACAGTCAATCAATATTGGATGTTACGTCAGAAGATATACCCGTGTCCCATCTTGACATGGTAATAATATGGAGTCACCCTCTCTGTCAGGTAAAGTTACTCATAATGCCAGAGTTGTCACAATAACGATTAAAACCACAGTGTCGATATTAAACAGCAAGTTCACAATAAATATGATATTCTTTTGACTAAGCTAATTTACTATATATTTATCAGATTAAAGACAAATAGTTTTAAGTGTTTAAAAACTATTTAAGAGCTTCTTGTAGCAGATATATTGAAATAAATAGTTGGTAAAATAACAACTGTTCATATATATTCCTTCATCAAGCCTATATTTTATATTTCTTATTAATTTGATCTTATTCTCCTTGATGACAAAAAAGAGGCTTGACCCAGAGGGCTCAATTTGAGACTAAATTTTATGCTTATACAATATCAGGGTTACCACTATTTTCTCAATGCAAAATTCATTGAGTTTTCTGAA
Source organism: Timema shepardi (assembly GCA_902151425.1). NCBI lineage: Eukaryota > Metazoa > Arthropoda > Insecta > Phasmatodea > Timematidae > Timema > Timema shepardi. The sequence goes on from CABFVX010007216.1 coordinate 17,947, forward strand.
TTTAAAAAAATATGTTTTAAATGGGAAGGATATCCAGCAGATTTACCTTGGTAATACTGGAGCAAAACCTGTTTGAATAGAACACTGGTTTTTTTTTCAAAATTAATTGGATTTAAACTGGCCATTATTTTTTAACACTATTTATGATATTAAATCAAAAACTAATTTCAAAACATGTATGAACACATTAGGTAAATGTGTTATTTAGCAGTCTCCTGAGAACACAAGATAATTTCTAGCCATCGCATCAACACTTCGGAGATCACTTAAAGAAATTGGTTGAATGCTAGATAGGAGGTGGTTGTCTCGGAGTTTTCGAACAGCTGAGTCCGTTCGGAACTTCTACCGAGCACTAATTTTACTTTAAGACTGAAGTCAATGAATCAACACAAAATTCTATTGGAAAATTAAAATGTTTGGGAAGTTTAACTAAATGAGTTTCAAAAGGTTTCTGTGTGATGTGACACACTTGAATAACTGATGAGTCTTTCGAAAGAATTGCAAGGGAGATAACATTCTTATTAAGGCTGATTAGCTGATACATTGTACAGAAAGAATGGGGGAAACAATTAAATTCACACAAGGTGAAAGAGTGAACGTATACACACAGCTGAGTGTGGGTAATTCCTTGGCATGGATTTTATTGACAAGTTGTGACACCAATCAGTAAATTGGCTGCAATTATTTTGAGTAGCATTATGAACAATTTAATAGTTAGATGTTGCACAACTATTTCATTCTATGGAATGAAAGAAAGTAATGTTTGTCAAGGGAAATAATCAAAACTTTTTAAATATCTAGAAACATTGAACTTAAACTTGTGGCCAAATAATATGGAAGTGACAAAAATTGAGGATGCCATAAAAAAAAACATTGCAGCCGCTTTGGGACAGAACTTGAATCAAATGTTTTGAATGTATTTACATACTACATTGACTGTGAAGGAGGACGTATTTTATAGTTTCTTAAACTTTTGTAGATTGATTAAAATCACTTCTTAGTAGATGTTTTGAGCCTGGGTGTGGTTTTATTGTAATAATCTTGATAACTATTCCACTATACTTTTCTATTCATATGAATCAATGATCCATCTTTGAGGCAATGTGACTGACTAACATACGTTCAGACCTTGTTGTTGTATCGTCAGTGGGATGTGGAGACAAAATTGTGTTTTGGGATGTTCCTGAGCATAATAGAAATTAATTCTGTTCATTGCTTTAATAGTTAGCAAAAGCCGAAGAGATTGCATTAAATTACTACTATGTATAATGTGTGTGTGTATATATATATATATATATATATACACACACACACACACACACACACACAAACTATTTGTAATTTTAAAACCATTAAAATATATTCTTAAATTTTAAACGTTAAATTATTAATCTAATTTTCTACTTAGTATGCTTGAATTTAAATATACTTTGAATTAGGTATATGACCATCGCGGTGCCTTTTTTCCCAGGTCTACACCACTGGTTATATGTCAACACGCCCAAAAGCAGCATTGTTTAAAAGTAACCATAGATTTGAGATTATATCAAGATGATACATGTCTGCATTTGGAGCTTGCCCAAACTATTTCGAGCCCACCCAAACATTTCATTTCCAAAAGATTATTTGATTGTATTTTATTTGAAATATAAAAAAAAGTTAGAGAAATTAATAAATAAATCAACCAAATCACTGCAAAGTGGAGCCCCTGCGATGAGCTTATTGGGTAATTCACCACTGTATATATGTATAATATGAACAGGTAGTAAGAAACAGGGATTTAAAAAAATCAATGCCTAAAGTTCAGCTTAAAAAATCCTTGATGGACCAAGTTTGGTGTGTAGATTTAACAGTCAACAACCCTTTTGATTCTACAATCAATTGACTGCATTCATTCAGATTAACATCTTCTTCCTTCCAGAGATTTTTAAGCTCTATACTCTTACCTCGATGGACTGCGCTATGACCATATTTATAAGTAATATCATAGTGGAATTATGCAAGGCAAACTTGTGACCTTACTGGCTAAAGGAAGGGTTACATAGTATGTATTTGCACTAATATGTACACAGTCTGTATTAATATATTTTGTACTCACTAGAGTTGGGTCGAATCCACTGTAAATATAAATATAATAGATAAACTACAAATAGTAACTAAATGTTAACATTCTTCAGGGTGTGTACTGAGCTGGAGAAACAAAAATTAGTGACTTTTCGGTGATCTATTTTGACCACAAAGCTAGTAAACGGGTGAAAATTATATAATGCATAATATATGCACTCACACACAACATTAAACTTTAACTAGATAGTGAACGTTAACCTTGTCCTTGGTATCCATTAAAATCAATCAGGCAACTTGCGGCTAGTGCATGGCATTATGGGTAGAGGGTGGTGTGACTTTCGACGGGTTAAAATTGTTACGATGCATAGGAAATTCAAACAGAAATATTTTTGTGACTTTATGACCAAAATATTGAGAATTCATGACTTTTAAGGTACTTTCATGACTTTTTTTTTAGTAGCTTTTTGGTGACTTTCATGACCAAGTAGACACCCTGTTCTTTCTTGTAATTCATTCATTTTAACATTCATACATTCAGTTAAATGTTAAATTATTGGTCTAGGGTCTGGTAGTTGAGTTCATCCTATAATAATAGTTGTTTCTGAACCATTAATTAGTAATATAGAGCTCTAAAACAAATTTCACATGGGAAATTAAAAAAGAATATCTTTTTTAAGGACTTGAGTCTCGAATTTGAAATTTTCCTGAATCCACAAATCAAAAATATTCCTAATGATTTAAGAGATTCGAGGGTCCCAGTTTTATTCAAAATGTAAACAAACACCATTTTGGTTTAGTATGGATTATTAACCAAACAGTGTAAAAAACCAAAATAATATAACACAATTTTACAATAATTTTAAAAATATTTTACATTATCTTATCTGTAAAGGGTTCTGGTGACCTGGCGGTCTAGGGGTAAGGTGTCAGACTTCTGTGCTGGCGGCCGGGGTTCAATCCCCGGTCCCGGCACAGATTTTTCTGATTACCAAATCCTTCCTTCACCTCTGACAAGACATCTTGTGAATGTGGGGAATGCCAGGTCTCCACCGTGGTTCGGATTCCACGTTAAACTGTAGGTCCTTCATTTCATCTCACAATCACCCTACAATTACACATTAGCGTAAGTGCGTATAACCCGAACGGGTAGTAAGACGCGGTGCTAATAATAATAATAATGTAAAGGGTTCTAAAAAAATATTATATACAACTGTAGCAATTTGTGCATTTTAAGCATTTAAAGTAAAATAACATATTTCACTCATTGCAACAAATAGAAGGAAAAAGCACAATATAACTTTTACATTATAAAAAAAGTTGGGTTGGGCAGATACCAATCCCAATCCCCTTGATCCATTTATCAGTCAATAGTGCAGATTATTATGGCAGAATTGCTAAGCTTATGATTGACATAGGTCATTGTTAGGTTCTTGTCCTTTATTCTGTTGCTAGGTCAGAGGGGGTGGGAGGGAGGGGGGAGTTGCTACCAAGAGGAATGAAAGGGGTTAGGGGTAGTTTTGAAAATAAAAAGGGCAGAAAGTGAGACAGCTTGTCTGAGTAGAGTGAGAAAGAATTAGTATAGCAGAAGGAGGTTGTTTATCTTTGCAAGGTCAACCCCAGCAGACAGACCTCTGAACCACAAGAGTAAGATACAAGGGAAGTTAAAAAAGAATATTCAATGAAAACCATAACTGTAGAAGATTCAAGAGAAGCTAAAACTTGGGACAATTCAAGGAAATCTAAAACCTTGGATGATTCAAGGGAAGCTACAAGGGAAGATTAAAGAGAGGATAAAACTGGGGTAGATTCAAGGGAAGCTAAAACATGGGAAGATTAAATGAAAGCTATGACTTAGGACCTATCAGATGTTTCAAAACTACATCATGGATTCAGGACTTGGCTCTATTTAAATATTTAAATTCTGTAAATTATAATAAACAAGTTTTTTTTCTTTCTTACTCTAAGACTTAATATATTTTATACTGAAATTATATGGACAGATTTCATAATAAAATTCCTAAATGAAACTATCACTAGCTTAACTATGAGAAAAGAGAGTCAATTTAACTTAAACTAACTATATTTTAAATGTGGTATGGTCAATCATAAAATGAATTATTTAAAAATAATTCTAAAGTTTTCATTTAAACTTTTTTGATCAAACCTATAATAATGAACAAAATAAAAACTAAACACATTTGAATACGTGTTGTTAATAACATTACTGGATAATAAATGAGTAACAAATAATCAACATCGACATGATGGACAAAACAGCTGATTGGCTCAGCCCTAAAAAATGTAGAGCAGGGGCGGGGTGGGGGGAAGAAATTTCACATTTTGAATTGCTGCCACTGGACATGGAGAAAATCTATCATAACCACTCAATACTTTGACATAAGTTATCTTGTATCATAACTCTTAAGGAAGGATTGTAAAAAAAAAAATACAATTTCCTAAAAGAGGAAACAAAATAGGGGGAATTGATAATTGGAAAAATTAACATAAAAGACAAAAGGGGAAATTAACAAAAAGGATGTGAATATATTATAAATAAACCTTTAAGGAAAATCTTCCTTAATAAATATAGTAGAATTCTGATAGGAAGAACAGTATTTAACGGTTAAAAAATTTACTAAAACAATTATATCTTCATAAATCAAATCATGTGATCTGCAGCCGTCACTTTTGATATATATTATTAATACCTTTAAAATAATATTCATAATATAGTATAACATTATTAATGTTGGCCGCAAGAAAATGTGTTTGTATCTTATGAACTGTTCTTCCTATGAAAATTGTACTATGGATAGCCATGAGGAATAAGAAAACTGGAGTTTCCTGTCAATTTACCAATACCCCAAGATTCTGTCCACCCTTAATTAAAATTAATCATTATTTATGTAATATGATGTATATTAAATTCAGGATTTTCATTTAATTTTAACTATATTAGGTTAGTTTTTATTCCTCAAGACAAAATGTACAGCAATCTTTAAAGGCTTTAAGAACACAATTTAGCTTTCTTTCCAATTTTGAATTAAGTAAATATTTTTGTTGAACACTCAAATCAATTAACCCATTCTCTGGTGCGAGCAGTGTACAATGGCTTTGTTTGCCTGAACATTCCCTGGCACGAGTGTTGAACAATGTCTTTGTTTGCCCGAACGTTCCCTGACACGGGTGTTAAACAAAAACTTTGTTTGCCCGAATGATCCCTGGCAGTCTTTGTTTGCCCAAACGTTCCCTGGCACGGATGTTAAACAATGTCTTTGTTTGACCAAACGCTCCCTGGCACGGGTGTTGAATAATGTCTTTGTTTCTCGAACGTTCCCTGGTACAGGTGTTGAACAATGTCTTTGTTTGCCCAAACGTTCCCTGGTACAGGTGTTGAACAATGTCTTTGTTTCTCGAATGTTCCCTGGTACTGGTGTTGAACAATGTCTTTGTTTGCTCAAACGTTCCCTGGTAAAGGTGTTGAACAATGTCTTTGTTTGTCCGAATGTTCCCTGGTACAGGTGTTGAACAATGTCTTTATTTCTCGAATGTTCCCTGGTACTGGTGTTGAACAATGTCTTTGTTTGCCCGAATGTTCCCTGGTACAGGTGTTGAACAATGTCTTTGTTTCTCGAATGTTCCCTGGTACTGGTGTTGAACAATGTCTTTGTTTGCCCAAACGTTCCCTGGTACAGATGTTGAACAATGTCTTTGTTTGTCCGAATGTTCCCTGGCATGGGTGTTGAACAATGTCTTTGTTTGCCCGAATGTTCCCTGGTACAGGTGTTGAACAATGTCTTTGTTTGCCCAAACGTTCCCTGGCACGAGCGTGAATTTACGTTTCATCGCAATAAGTTATTGTAATGCCATCTATCAATGAACCACTGTACTTTTAGCCAGTCCTAATACCTCAATAGATGGGGCTACCAGTTCAATGCTATACTATGACCATGAATAAAGCAATAAATGAGAAAATAAGTGAGTAGCGAAAATGTGTGTCTGATAAGAGTAGACGAGGAGAAAAATGGCTACCAGGTCTGTGTAGATCACTGTGCTAAACATGCGCCAGGGAATGGATTAAGATAGTCCCAATGATTCCCAAGCAAGTAAATGTTCTACAACATAATATTAGAGGAAGTTTGTTTTGTCCTTGGAATTACCAGAGTTTCCCCGCCAGCTTGGCTGTACGTGACGGGTTAACATGGACTCTATATGCATGGGATACATCCATCCTGCAGCTGAGAGCTATTCCTTGGGGGTTAGCCTTGTCAGCTGGTCGAGTCGCATCTTGAAACACATGGTGGTACAGCGTGTGGTCCTGTAAAGTAGGTGTAACACATTCTCCAAGCAAGCAAAACAAAACTGACAACTATACTTGCCTGTTATTAAGGAGGCCAGTGTTAAAACCAACCATTAAGGTACTCTCCATTTACCCTGCAATACTATACTTGATTACCCTTTGATATATTATTATTATTATTATTAGCACCGCGTCTTACTACCCGTTCGGGTTATACGCACTTACGCTAATGTGTAATGGTAGGGTGATTGTGAGATGAAATGGAGGACCTACAGTTTAACGTGGAATCCGNTAGGGTGATTGTGAGATGAAATGGAGGACCTACAGTTTAACGTGGAATCCGAACCACAGTGGAGGCCTGGCATTCCCCACATTCCCCCCCTTGATATAGCTTATAGGATAGTGTCACAGTGTAATCGGTCACAATACTACTGCTACCTTTCAGTACACACTGTTGACACAAATCCAATATTTTACACATCCAAATCTTCAATTTACCTTTGAATCTTGAATATCGAATCCAAAACTCCAATTTACCTTTGTATCTTGAATATTGATTCCAAATCCGAATCTTGTAAAAAATTATGAACACAAGAGTAAATATAAATATAATAGAATACTATAAAATACTAATAGTAACTAAATGTTTACCATTTTTTCTTACTATCCATTTATTATAACATTCATACAGTTAAATGTTAAATTACTGGTCTGAGGCCTGGTTGTTGGGTTCATTCCATAATTATAATTAATTCTGAACCACTAATGAGCAGTATCAGAGCTCTAAGACATATTTCACTTAGGAAATATATATATATTTTTTTAAGGATATGAGTCTCAAATCTGAAATTTTCTTAAGTCCTAGAATCTTGAATATTCTTAAGGATTCGCCCTAATTCTGCCAGGAAAGGTAGTTTCACATTCCTTCTAGGGTTCTTTAACATGCCACAATCGACATGGAACCAACGGCTTTACATCCCCTCTGAAGGAAGTTATGCTATGGATTTTTATCACTCAAGAAAAATCCGTCGACCCCGGCTGGGTTTGAACCCACGAACATCGGGTCCTGAGGCGAGCACTTTACCACAAGATTACCGAGATTGACTTGTATAAGTAGGGGTGTGCAATTAGGCATTTTTCATTTCAAGCTGAGTTTTAGTCGAGTTTGAATGAAGACATAAATTTTTCTTTCGGGTTTGAGAATTATAGAGCATTATTTATACAAGACACATTTAGAGTTGAATTTCTCTAATAGATTCATACATAAACCATAAATAAGTTTTAACTTTTTTTTATAAAGTTTTTTGTGAAAAAATATATTATCATAAAAATTCAAATTTTTGAATAGCCATAACCGTACAACCTTTTTTTTTACTAGACAAAACTAGATATTGAGGAACTTTTTTTCTGTTATGAAATTAAATCTTAAAAGTGAATTAAATTAATGACTTTTGAGAAAAATATTGAAAACACCAAGTACTAAAATTTTTCAAGTTTTGTAAATATCTTTGAGTCGAGTTTGAGAAGCTACCAAAAATACTCGTACACCCTTAACTACTAGTCATAAAAGTGGCACTGAGGTGTGATTGAAAGAGAGTTTTAGTAATGTGTAAGCTAAGCAAGTCCCCAAAATCCCAAAGTTATGGTGAATGCTATCCCAGATTATATGGTGAACTCACCCTGCTGGTAGAGAGAAACACATGAGGGTCACCCCTCCAGGCCACACCTGTTGCCACGTCCTTGTGTTCTGTGAATGCTGCGTATGGGATATATGGGCGGCGAACATCCCACACATTCACGCCACAGTCCACTACCAGGGCGCAGCTGGCAATATGGAACTTGCGCTGAGGGCGCCACTTGATAAATCCAACTGAAGCAATTGTAGGAACAACATATTCCAGAGTAGGCTTCACAGACAGGTCCCATACCTTGAACAACATAATAATTATGTCACCAGAAGTTACTGTTTAGCTATTAATTAAGAGAGGTAATAAGTACAGTCTCACACAAGTTTCAACAAATCCTTTGATAACCAAAAGTAGGACAACAATCAGTCACAATCCCAGATATGAGCTGAAAAACTTTCTACCTGATTAAAAGAACAAATGTATGTATGCCACCTTAATTTGTTTGGCTGAGCAGTCTCTCTGATTCACTTGTAGTCACAAAGGTTTACCTTTATTATGCCCTGTACTTGTCGTTATCAACTGTTTCCAGCCTGTGCCTGGGTCAGTTTAGTAAAATTCCATTCCTCTCCTCTAATTTGAACACTATCTGTTATCTGTTACAACCATCTCATTCTTGGCCTCCCTTGTTTTCTTTTCCATACTTTATCACCATCTATCCTTGTCATCCTCTCTTTACCCACCCTCATTACCACCATCTCAGTCTTGCTTCCTCTACTATCTCATGTACTCCAACATCCTCATTACATGCCCAAACCATCTCAGTCTTTCAGTCTTTTTTCATTAAATCCTCTATTTCCACTTTTTGCTTCAATCACACTTCCAAGATATTTTACGCTCTGCATTTTTCTCAGTTCTACTCCATATAAAACATTATATCTTTACTAGGTCTTATCCACTTCCTTGTCATTACCAGTTGTCATTACATTCTCAGTACTAGAAAACATAAATGGTGAGTAATCTCATTTTGTCTTTCCACATTTTAAACATCCATTATATTATGTTTACTGGAGAGATGCCTTGGTTTAGTTATTAGGTACTTCTGGTTATTCATCCAAAACTGATGACAAATTTTGCAACCAGATGTGTCCCTTCTTTATGATTTGGTTGATACCAAGTAGCTTAAAAATAGTTTGCATGGTTGGATAGATTTTTAAACCAAGAACTAAATTAATTGTACTAGCACCAAAACCGTAACCAGTGAATTTTTGAAACGGACTTAGCAGTTTACTAACAAATTTTTAAAACCTATTTGTTTTAGTAAAATATTTACTCTTGTACAGTTGAATCTTTGTAACAAGTTTAATTTGTTTCATGAAAATGTGGTTAAATGGATCAATTATTTGGATATTGAATTTACAAATTAAATTTCCAATTTGGTCCAGAAAACCAGATAATCAACCTTTTTCGATAGCCATAAAGCTTACTTTTCAACAGTTATCCATTGTATATGTACAAAAATCTGTATGCAATTAGATATAGAGTGAGATAAAATAATGCTATACTTCTAATTTATTAATATAGTACAACATTGCCAATTACATTGCCTATTTATTTATCTACCTTGAGTAATGTACAAAGCATTAAAACAAGACGAGATTTTAAGCGACAAAATTCTAGTGGTTATTTTGGCTCTTTTCTCTAAGATCTACACTTATAGAGGCCAATGTAGATCAATTTGTTCAAAATATAAGCTATACCTATAAGCTACCGAAAAACACAAATACTGTTTAAATTGCCAGATAATCCAAAACTATGTTTACAAACACGAAAGCATAGCTGATAGCTGAATGACACTCAGATCAGTGTTCAGCTCTTTGATCAATGGCGGCTGCAGAAATATTTTATCAGGGAGGGCACAAAAATAATTAAGCCAATTAGTTGTGTAAAAATTAGGGTGACCTGTACTGGGGTCCGGGGTTCAATCCTCGGTCCCGGCACAGATTTATCTTATTGCCAAACTCTTCCTTCACCTCTGACAAGACGTGTATTAATCACAACTTGTGAATGTGGGGAATGCCAAGCCTCCACCGTGGTTTGGATCCCACGTTAAACTGTAGGTCCTACATGTCATCTCACAATCACCCTACCATCACACATTAGTGTAAGTGCATATAACCTGAACAGCTGATAGCCTATTGTGCAATGGACTTCCATCTTGTAGTTTTTTCTTGCCAATTGGAGGTTCATTTTTTCCAGTAGATTCAATTTGATCCCTAGAGAAACAATTCCGTATTTTCTCAATTGCAGCAACAAAATCAGATGTAAATTTCTTAACTTCAGTGGGTTCTATTTTCTTCCTCTGGATCTGATTGAATAACATGTCTATGTGAGATATCACCGTGTGGAAAAAGTCCAACCAAAATAAAACTTCTCACCTTGTAATAATCTAATGAGCCCTGATACAAGTAAAATAGTCTTAGTGTCTGTAGCTGATCCTAGTATCCTCTCAAAACATACTACAAGGCTGTCTTTGTGTTTGTCAATCATATTCACACTTCTACTTTGAACATTCCATCTTGTAGGGACAGCTTGCGGTAGTTTTATCTTAATTATTTCATTTAGGACATCAGTCCTTTTTGGGGAGTGGTTAAAAAAATGCTGCAATCCCTCTAATGTCAGAAAAAAATATGTTGGCTTCTTTTGAAGGGAAGTTGCTTGCTGTATGATTAAATTTCCTTGGTGCGCATAGCAATGAACAAAATTTGCATCTGGATAAGTTTATTTAATCCTTTGCCGAACTTCGCCTGTTGCTCCAATCATCACAGTGGCACCATCATATGTCTGGGCTATTAGTTTCCCTGGATTCTTATCTATTCCCAGAACACTCAGCAGTTTTAATATCGCTGAACTTATACCTTTGGCAGTTTGACCTGTAAGTGGGAAACGGCTACAAAACCTTTCAAAAATAGACCCTTCAATTTGGTAACGAACTATGATGGACATCTGTGTTTTGCACGCTATGTCAGTGGTTTCATCTGCTTTAACTGCTAAGTACTCAGTTTTTCAATTTATTATTTTATATAAGAAAGAGCTACTATCAGTATAGCATCCAAAATTTCATTTTGTATTTTTTTGTGTGCTTTGAAAACGTTTGAACTTTCCATATGTTCTTGTACTATGCTATCCAAAGATGCAACAAAATCTAATAATCCTCTAAAAACTAAACTTTCAACTGTTTCATTATGGCCTCTTAGACTCAACTAAAAAAACACAAAATTTGATACCATCAATTATTCAGGAAAGTATGTACCTGTTTCTCTCCACTAAATCACGTTTTTAAGTGACTTTCTGTAACTTTCATCTAATTGCTGTCTTATGTCTATCTACCCACCCCGGCATTGCCAGAGTCATTTAATTTTGCAAATGTAGTTTACTCATCGAATATTTTTTTATTTTATCATCCAAGTGTTTGAGATCAACTCCATTAGTTGCCCACATGTCTGCAGAGCCGAAAATAGTGAAACATACCTCTTTCATCATTCCACACAAATAACGAACAGAGGTAGAGACGAGAGAGTTATACATTTTATTCAAAACAATCAAGATATGCCTCAATGAGGAAGTGGAACATACAAGCGTTAGGCGCTGAGCAAGTAAACAAGCCAAATGGGCTAGCAGGCGCATAGATAACCACCAAGGCCAGAAGGGCATGCAAACAGGAACAATAGGTGGCATCTAATTTAAGCGCCAAAAACGGCGTCATCAGAAAACAATAATAATACACTAAGAATTGACCTCCAAGTTAATATACTTCATTCACGGGATGAGTTTACCTCTGAAAGGTCTTTTTTCTTACCAATATCCTACTATATCATAGATTTCTGGTAGGGAAAAAAGTCCTTTCCCAGGTAAACTCCTACCGTGAACGAACAATATTAATTACACCTCTCATAATCGAAGGTTAAGAGCCAAGAACAGGCTTGTGCCCTAGCATTAAATCTAACGTCAGAATAGGATCACAATTTGTCCGTCATCTGACAGACCCTAACAAACCTAAACATCGGTAAGAAACCTTTCATTATATATATCTAAAGCTCAAAATACCTAACAATAATAAATAAGCTGAATATCTAATAACAAGTAGAATGTCTACTAGAGAAATATTTACTTGGCGGCGAGTAGCCCCCTTTTTAACTAACATATAAATATTAGAGATACAACAATATTAAACTATGTCAAATTTAATAACAAACAAAACGTCCACATTATAAATATTATCCATGCCAGCCACATTTAACTAACATCCAAACGTAAATTGCCCACCAATAATAAACTATACCAATCCTTTTGACATCAAATAGATCATGACAACAGGAAATAATACAGAACATTTTGTTACTGTCTTCCTACTAGCTAAAGCAGGCCATGAAACTTTCCGTGAAGCGGATATAATAAATTTAAGATAAAGACAATCAGGTCAAAAGGTCTTCCCAAAACACCCAAGGAACGAGCACAGCTACGGGCTGGTTGCCCATGGTATCCAAATATACTATAGCCTTAAAGGCAGAAAACCGTAAAAGAAATAATAACAATAATCAAAAATTTATGTATGTAAGTCCTGATCAGTAAATTTAGAATAATAAAGATTTAGCGTCAAAGAGAATTTTGAGAAACATGTCGAGCCTACTTAATAGTCAGTCCTCTCACCTTGAAAGCCCAGAGTATAATGTGTGATCACATTCTGGACTCAATCCGTTATATATCCGAAGGAAATCATGTGTTCTCGGGGCGCGGATAGCAACGGAGAGGAAAGGGGTAAGGGTTCCAGAACAGTCTCCACTCGTCCACATGCATTTAAGTCCATACACAATCACAGTTCATAAAAGTTCAGAACACGCCCGCCGATGTGCGCTGAGCTCACGTGCAACGCTGCTCATTTGTTTTGGGGAGCGATTCAACCCACACGGCTGGCCGCAAACTTCGGACCTCGAACTAGTTCAACATTGACATCGCTGCGATGTGTATGACGGATTGTAGTTGTGCCGGAATGAGTCAACTGGGAATGAGTTATACAACTTCTCCGAATTTATATTGTAACAAGGTTACAATAGTACAACAAAAACAAAAAAATTAATTTTTTACAACACACCCTGCAGTCCAAGTAGCTTTCTCATACAGTTTCAGGTTAAAACTATGAGTGTAGTTTCTCTTCTGGCTATGATAAATACATGATTGGTTAAGTTGTGCTTGGAGGGCCAAGTTTCTTTATTTCAAGCCTTTTTAGATAGTCTAATGGCTTGCCTGCTATGTCCTTAATAGTGTTCATTGTTTGGACTCTAGTTAATATAAATTACACAAAAGAAGCACTCAGAATCAATATTAATTAAAAACAAAAAACATGCACTACAGTTATTAAAGGCGTAACACATTCTGTGAACGTACTTAAAAACAGAAACAACAATTTTTTTATCATGCAGTTACGATTCCATGTGCAAATCTTAGAGGCATTAGTGTGGTGCACCAGATATCACACTATCCTCTGAGTGAAAGACATCTCGGGTGCCGGCTAACTGTAACCGAGAATAGCCATTGTTCGGTGAGCTCCGACTAGTTTCGTGTGTGTTTGGCCTAACACAAATAAATAGGGCTTCAGGTATAAGAGCTCTGCACCCCAGATCTTAGTAAAAACCTTTGACACAAAGAGAATAGCTCACTGATAATAAAATTTCTTTATTAAACACTAATAAGTTACTTTTATGGGATTAAAACATAAAATGAAGTTATTATATATAAACTAGGATTGAAATTTTATGATTTTATTTTTTGAATTTTGGAGCGGCACGTCCTCATGCACCCATTGGCTAGAGGCCTCTGTCTTTGAATATTGTTGGTGAGTGTACATTAATAATTTCAATAAATAAAAAACCTTATTGGGGGAGGGGGGGCAATAATTAATGATGCATTAATTAAAGTAAACGTACCTATATTTGAATGGAGAGAGGGTGGGATATAATTTAAGTAAACCACTATCAGTACCCCCAATTGTAATTCAATACTCTAATCAGCAACCCAGTCTTATGCAAGGTTAACTCCTTAAACAATAGGATTACCGAAGCGGATCTGATACATTTTACAGTGCTGTACAGATCCCGAAAGATCCGTGAAAAATACCCATGAGATCTGAGGAATAATTTCTATAATAGTTATTTTGAAATTTACCTATTTTTTAAAAGATAAACAATATTTTGTTAATAACCAGAACGTTTCTATGATTGACAATATTCATTTCGTATGAACATTAGAATATCTAGCTAATAGACCCCTTTTACCCAATTCAAATATTGAATCTAAATCTCCAATTTACCTTCGAATCCTAAATCCTGAATTTGAATTAAAATCTAAATACAAATACAAATCTTGGAAAAAATTATAAACATAAGAGGAAATATAATCGAATAAAAACTACAAAGCGTAACTAGTTGAAATGGCTGCTTGTGTGCTTGGTGAGCAGTTGAAAAAGAAATGTGTTAAAGACTGAAGCTGGAAGCCCCTCGTTGCTGCGCCATTTGTAAAGTACTGAAGCTGGATGCCCCTCGTTGGAACGCCATTTGTAAAATACAGATACTGGATGC
>CABFVX010007217.1:0-11360 GCA_902151425.1 Timema shepardi
CAGTTTAACGTGGAATCCGAACCACGGTGGAGGCCTGGCATTCCTCACATTCACAAGATGTCTTGTCAGAGGTGAAGGAAGGGCTTAGAGGTTACTAAAATTCATATAGAAATAATTGTTTAGTTTAATAAATTTTCTTACATTGTGTCTCGCTACCAGTCAGGGTTATATGCACATGTACTAACTACACTAATGTGTTAGGGATAAGTAAGGTTGAATTTTAAAGAAGTGTACCCACAGTTGCGTAAAGGGAGAGTGTAAAAGTCACCTCTTTCAAGGACCTACCTGCATATTAAAGTGCACAACAAAAATAGGAACTTGCACATACAGGTTCAGACTACCAGGGGTTTAAACCTAGGACCACCTGTATTATTTTTAAACATATCTTAGCAATCTACGAGTAATGCCATCAATTTGGCAAACCTGAAAGCTTCAGTATCGTTTATTAAATATTCCAAATGTTACCGTCATTTTATTTCTATATTTTTTGGTTTGTTGTGTTTATGCTAAAAATTGTTAATTATACATAGTATGGATGTATGAATGGACAAGTTTAGCATTTTTATATCTATAAAGGTCTAACCAATATATATATATATATATATAATGTACAGTTTCAATTATCTTTGGTCACTAGGCACTTATTCATATTTAATCTTCTGGTGGTAAATGACTTTTGAGTGTATTTTATTACCAGATCATGTCACAACCAAAATATTCATACTGAATAGAATTAAATTTTCCTTTCGACAGAAAACACCATGCTTAGTTTGTTGTCTTGTATATGTTCACTTTACAATAATTGTTAACAATACTTGAGTTTTTAAAGATATTAACAAAATAGAGGAAACATCATATTGAACATTTAGATTTGAATAAATAACAAATATTTGGGATATTTTTCTTGTGTGTTTTGTTTTCATAGCAATAAAAATAGTCGTTGTGGTACATCACATCACAGGAGATGGGTGTTTATTTTGCATCCTGCACCTAAAAACAAACATTTCAACAAATAATTAGAAATCAGCCCACATCGACTGATATATCTATCGACAATTGGGCAGTGTGAACATTTAGCATGCAAGTATTTTAATTAGTTGTGATACAGCAGTAAAAGTGTATAGGCCGGAGAGCTAGCCCCCCTCGATGCTCTCGTGGAGGTTTAGGTGAAACCCTGGGTGAGTTGGCACAGACTTCCCCTTCGGCTTTTATTTATTCTTCAGATTTTACTTTGCTCAATACTTTCACGATTTAACTACCCGTAAGCATTTGTATCCATTTATAAATCAAGTAACTGATATAACTAATTACTGACACATAACATGTCAGGCTGTTCAATTTAAATACTTATTTACATCCACCATTTTTTTTTATTATCAAAATGAGGATTTAAAAAACTTCTCTTCTATATTCCTTCATATAAAAACTACACCAATGAGCTGACATTTCGAATGGGCTTAAGTGAGATTAACATGTAGGTTAAATCAGCGCTTCTCAGCCCCTTTCAACCGCGACCCCTTTAGACCAAACGCATTTGTTCATGACCTTTCACTCAGTCATAAATGTATTGGTAGTAACACTGCATATAATCAATTTACCAGTTTGTGCACATACTTTTTTAGGTGAACCCCTTTTGGTGGCACCCTGTTTGAGCGAAAAAATAAATTACCTTAAATATAAGTATAGCTATATAATTAAAGAATTATATTGACTAAAAATAGTGTATAAAAATATCAAAAATGAAAATTTCTTCAGATAATTTATTATATTAAAAATGTGTGTGTAGTGTATTGACATGCAAAATATAAGTAAAAAATGAAAAATAAAAAAATAATATTAATTAATTGGTAATAAATATCAAATTTGAATATACCAAAGAAAATTGTACTGAAGGCTGACAAGAGATAAGAATACGTTTACCTTTAATGGGATGGCTGTGATTGTTTATTCTGACATGATAACTCGAATCGTGGCTTGATATGTGTCACTGCTGGTCTCATAGAAATCTCGATGTTCTTAAGACTTGAGCGGTGTTTGGTTTTAATTGCCGTCATTGTCGAAAATACTGATTCGCACAAATAGGTGGTAACAAATGGCATAAGAGATGCCATCGCTAACTCCGACAATATTGGAAATTATGCTTTAACACCAAGCCAATTTAAGTTTTTTCTTGAAAATTCAAGTTTGAGGTTTGAATCACATGAAAGTTCTGCAAATTCTTCTTGGGCTTTCAACGAGAAATGCTTTACATTTTCCATCTCTACGATAAAAGGGATTTGAATCTAATCTAATTGATTACTGTCTGTCTAATTCCGGTAGGAAATATCTCGCATATCATCAACAATAAAATCCTGTGTGTATGAAAACATTTCATATGAGTCATTTTCTATTTTATTCTTCCAAATGTCACATTTTTTCCATGAAAGTCTGAATCTTATCTTTCAGAGTAAAAATATTCGCGCTCTCCCCTTGGAGAGACATATTAAGTTCGTTGAGTTTCTCAAATAAATCTGACAGATAGCATAATTTGCACAGCCAATGTTTGTTGTGAAAGAAATTGACATATTCTGAGTTATTTTCAGACAGAAATAGTATTATTCCATTTTTGAACATTAATAGCCGTCGCGATGCTTGTCCCTTTGACAGCCATCGCACTTCTGTATGCAGTAAAACTGTTCTGAAATTTGATTCCATTTCATCACATAAATTTGCAAAGAGGTGACTATTGAGGGAACGACTTTTAATAAAATTGATAACTTTAACCGCATCCTGTAGTACAGCTTTCAGATCTGTAGACATGTTCTTGGCCACTAATGCGTCTCGACGAATCATACAATGAGTGAAAGTGGTGGGTTTGTTGCGTGCAGATTTAACTTTTACCTGAAATACAGTTATTCTTCCTGTCATGGCCGCCGGTACATACTCCAACATAGTTGTACGTCCATCTAACGAGCGACAAAATAGTAAATCTTCGTGCACACTGTTACCGTACCAATACCCGACATGTGCCAATAGCTGTGCAAAGTTTGTAATGTCAGTTGATTCATCCAGCTAAATTGCAAATTTCAAACTTTCTTTAATTCTTTCGATAAGTTGCTCACACTGATCATTACTAATTTATAAAATTCGTCCACCCACAGTATCATTTGACAGTGGAATTTTTAAAAATTCATCTGCATATTTTATCTCATGAATAATTTCATTCATTCATTCATTCTAATTGCCACTGAAAACACAAGATCTTCGGCAATGGTGTATGGTTTCCTAGCATTTGCAATTAAGTAAGAGGCTTCATAAGATGCTCTCAAGTACTGTTTATCGACGGGTACATGGGTTTCAAAAGATTGTTTTTGTTTTTTCGATAATTCTAATTGCCTTTTGAAAAACTGTACAGGTTTATTGGAATAGGAAGGAAGCTTGACTTGTCTGTAGATATCTTTTTAATTTTGCAAGTTTGAGACTTTCACTCACCAATCATTCATTACAAATCAAGCAGATAGGTCTGTCTTCAATATTTGTGGAAATAAAAGTAAATCCATCTTGCAAAAATGTTTCATTGTGTTTCCTATTTTTTTAGGTGCAAATGAGAAATATCTTCAGTTTTATATAACTGTACATTCTTGTCAGTGCTGTCTTAGTCTTTGACAAATCTAACCACTTATCTATGGGGAAGATAGTTTACATTTTATTGCAATGTGTCTTTGAAATGATGGAAGCCAATAACTGGTGACAGTTGATTATTTGCTTGTCCAGTCCATCTGTGTACCCCAGAGATACTAGAAGAACACGATAGATCACAAACTGATAAGGCCGGGCGAAACTATTTAGAGACACGAGTTGGTGAACTGTTGTGGAACTCAACTGGTTAGTACTGATGATGAGGTTTGAAATCTACCTGCTAGTGTCTCTATCTCTGTCTCACTTGCAAGGTACAAGCTGCCAAGAATGAGTCAAGACAGGACTACATACTTTCAAACTTTTTGTAAAGCCCCTCTTTCCACATGACGAGAAGATCCCTTCCCCATTACCAAACCTGTACCAAGGACCTGTTGTCTGTTGGTGGGTTATTAGTGGGACTGTCATGTTGAGAAGCCCTGGGTTAAATAACCTATTCCAGTATACGTACAAAACTGTTACCTAGGCTAGGAAACGGGTCCAAAGGTCTAATTACAAAACTATTCCTTTCTTTTCTGACTCTAAATTGTATTGCCTTATACCAGTTTATTTTAGAGCAGGGCATTGAAATTCTCATTTTATAAATAGTTTGTTTATGTTGTATGATATCATGGACGTGCCTGGTAGAGGGGTCGGGGGGGACACGTCCCCCCTAATATTAAAGGAAAATTATCCTTAAATTCAATAGAGTATATATTGATTAATTTGATTAGTATTGTGCTTGTAAACTATATTATTTGCAAGCTCTTAACTTTTTCAGATAACTGCAGAAATCTTGTAAATGCTAAGAATAAAATAGTAGTGTGTGTGCTGTTGTTTAATGTTTTGTGAATAAATTAGTTTATGTAATACATATATCGTATTTGCTAATGTGTTTGTAAAAGTGAACTTGATATAAATCAGCGTGATTTGAAATCTATTTAGAGTATGAATCATTTCTTAATCAAAACAAAACGTGATTTACCAACTTAGCTATAATCTCCTAAAAAACACTGTTTTCGCGAGTCTGATGAAAGGTCCATTCAAGTCAACTTAAATTTTAACAAAATAAGAAATTTGTTGAATCAATCACAAGTTTATAGCTGTGAAAAGCAATAAAAATCTAGACCAAATCAGCTAGTTACACTACCAACCAAAATTCCTACTCAGAATTCAAAAGTAAAAATACTTCGGTTTCACCCAGCATGGTACCAGGCGTTCAATTGGCTGCATTTAGATGCCTTTACAAACAATGCAGATGGAGTTATTTGTTTTTATTGTGATAGATATCATAAATTATATCCTGATAACTATATTGCTAGAAAAATGGATTCAGCGTTTCATATAAATGGATTAAAAAACCGGAAAAAGGCATCGGACAAGTTTTGTTCACATAAAAAGTAAGATAGTCCTTTACCAGCAGTTTTAAGTTATAGACATCTGAAAAACCCGACTAATTCCCAGTTAAATTCTCCTTTAGTTTCTGAACGTAATATCTCTAGGGAATGTCTTCAAAATTTTCACCTCAATCGAATATTTAGCCGTGCAAGGCTTAGCTTTAAGAGGAAATCAACAAGAAAGCGGAAACTTATTTCATCTTTTAAAACTTCTTTCCGAGTATGATTCCTATCTTTCAAATTGGTTGAATAAGGAACGAGAGGTATACACAGAAGATAAAATCCATAATAATATTTTGGAAATAATGGGAAATGAAATTGCTAAAAATCTTTGTGCTGAAATTCAATCTTCTGTATTTAATTTGTTTTCTTTGATTTGTGATGGTACACATGATATTACTGGGACTGAACCACTTAGCATATGTGTGCGTAGGGGTTGATGAAAACTTAGAGCCTCATGAAAGTTTTTTGGGGCTATACAGTGCTAGTAAAACAACTGGGGAGTCGATTGCAGCCATTCTTTTTGATTTAATGACCAGAGTTCAACCACCTCTTTCGAACTTGCGTGGACAAACCTATGATGGTGCTCCAAATATGAGTGGGATCAACAAAGGAGTACAGTCTATAATAAAGGATAGACAGCCTCTAGCCCTGTTTGTTCACTGTGGGGCGCACTGCACTAACTTGGTCACAAGGGATGCATGTGATACATCAATTACTGTGAGGAATTCAATGCAATGGGCCCATGAACTTGGAGTTTTGTTTTCACAATCATTGACAGCTAAAACTAAGTTTATTAATATCCGAGAAGCTGCTTTTAATGGTCCTTTGCCATCTAATGCCAGAATCAAGCCCCTTTGTCCAACCAGATGGATATACCGGGGTGCTCAGGTTGAAGAGATTCTGGAAAACTGTTCCAAATCACTTACAGACAGAAAGTGGGTGTTTGAGTCAGGAGAAACTATTTTAGACTTTCTGATGGCAAGGAAAATAATAAATAATTTTGAAATTTTAATAAATCCTTTCAAGGAAGAAAAATGAGTACTTACGAACATATACAGGCCATAGAATAAGTTTCTTCAAGTTTACAGAGACTCAACGAAAATGTAGAGTTTTTATTAACTCGGGGAGAAGCTAACAAAATCATTGTTGCCAACAACATGCAACCTCTTTTTTTGCCAAGACAGAAAAAATCAACAATGCCTTACACAAGTCCTGCTACAGCGTTCACTTCTACTTCAGTCGAGGACTACTCTCGCCATGATTATTTAGCCATTATAAACACAGATATTGGAAGTCTAAGGTAAATATTTGATCAAGAAGGACTTGATTGCATGAGAAAGTTGGAAATTAGTCTTTTAAAAGGAGAAATAAACCCAATGCTGAAAATGTTTCCTGAAATTAGCGAGAAAGATTTTGAAATTGAACAAAAAAACTTTTTTCGTTTAAGTACACCTACTTGTGTTGAAGATGCCCTAATCGCATTTCGAGGGCTATCTCCTGAAGTGAGAGCAATGATCAGTAATGTTGGGGCTCTGTGGCGTATAATGCTGGTTTTTCCAAGCTCGTCGTGTGAGGTGGAAATATCGTTTAGTTCATTACGTTGCCTTAAAACGTACTCGAGGAAAAATATGACACATAGGACCATTAATTATGTGGTTGGATGTCACACGCATAAATATATATTGGAGAAGATAAGCATTCATAATCTTATGAAAATTTTTATTGTAACTAATGAACGAAGAAAGTGTTTGGTTAATCTTAAATAATAGCTTCTTCATCTTCATATAAATGTATGTTGTATAACATATAAGTACCATTTTATTTATAGGTTGTGTTGTCATTGTAATACATTAAAAATAGTTACTATTAATTATTTAATAAAAATTTACTCATTCTCTTGCAGGTAGGGTTATAGTTATTTAAAATGTTGAACAATTATGAAAAAAAAATTGATCTGAGCTTAAAAAAATTAAATTGATATTAATATTCATCTGAAACATTTATACTGATTATGAAACTGAGTTTAAGAGTATTGCTAGCGTAGGCTTTGTTTAGACTAAGTATATAAATAATTTTTATTGGTGAGTGTCATATCACTTATAATATTTTGTGTCCCCGTCCCCCCAAAGTCTGAAAGCCAGGCACGTCCATATATGATATTATATGGCTGTGGGGTTGTTTTTGTGCTAGAATTCAGTTGGTTTGTAAGTCATATAATTTATATCACCGCTCTATTATGTGCCACAGCTGTTTCTATTTATTCTTACCGCTACAAACTATGCTAATGATCAACGTTATAGACCACATACCCAAACCATACTCGCATACAAGTTACTTTAAAACTGATATTATTTTATAATTTGTTTGTTTATCTTTAACATCTTTGGCTGTTATTGTATCATTCCCATACTTTGGTTTCTTTAGAATTCTTGACATTAGTATTGTTTATCTAACTTGCACATTATTTTAACTGTTCAACATTTGTATTGATAGAGCAACGTTCATTCACTGATCAACAGCGAGAAGAAAAATGTCAACGTATCGATGATTCTCAAAGATCTAAGGGCGCACAGCAAAGACCGGATCGAGCTACCTTAAGCCAAGAGCATTTCGGGCAAAAAAGGACTCCGAACTGCCATTAGTCAACAAAATCACCAAACAGCTCTAAATCAACAGCAACAAGATTAAATAAAACTGCACGATGCAGTTGCTCAACAAAATAAACTATAACGTCTAGGCCGAGAGCGACAGTTGAAAGGTGGAGACAAGTCGTTACACCTCAAAGTTTTTCCGTAAACAAGTCAAACAGTCAAATAGATGCTGCTCTGTGTTTCAAAGACAATAAATTCTATATTTTTCATTTCCCCACAGTTTTCTTGGTGCATTGCAGCCCTGTTAATGGACCCATAAATAAATACTCTGAATTGAAGAAATAAAAACCAATAACCACAAAACCTTTTCTGATTATCTTCTTATTTAGGTTTAAAGAGATACAGGTAGCCCCAGTCTTTATCAGCATTCAATTTTATCATTTTAAATATTGAACCATATATAAAAGGCTTAATTATTTAATCACCCGCCTCGGTGGCGTAGTCGGCTAACGCGCTTGTCATATTGAGCTTGACTGCTGAGGACGAGGAGATAGAGGTTCGAATCTCGGTCGGGTGAACTGGGGGTGGTTTTTCCTAAATGGTTTTCCACTCTCCCTCCACACAAATGTGGGTTCACTTCCTCTAATTCAACCTTCCCAAGTCCTAATACATTAGAGTAATTAGTACTTAAAGCGTATAAACCGAACGGGTAGTAAGAATAAAAATGTCGGAGGATTGTACATTCCTACTTTCTCACCTCTCCTATACTTTCTCCATCAACAATGAAGTGTACTTGGGCGGTGGACAGTCGAATGGGTCCTTGAACTCTGTCAGCGCTTCCATGTCCTCGAGCGTGAATTGTCGACCTGGAGTAAGCCACAGCCACAGAGCTAACAGGACTGGCAACACGACAGCTACAACCATCACTATACGCGGTAACCCTGACTTGAAGGTGGCACAGTCCAGCCAATCACCGGGTGACAGCCCATCAACATTCTGCGTTAACAAATCACAAGTAGTACTGGAGTGGTTACACGACTTTGTTACTGTCTACAGTTTGGTTGAAACTGCGACCTTGGAGGATTGAGACTGTGCACTCCCAATTTCACTCAACAAAAAGATTTATATATATATATATCACAAGATAAACTTTAATCTGACAAAATTTTACACTTCAGTATAAATTAAATTATGATACATTTATTAAATTGAAAAATGAAACATGGACACAGGAGTTGAACCCGGGACTTATGGCTTAGTACACCAATGATCTAACCACTGAGCTATCCAGGGTCTTTCTTTAAGGCAGAGTCTGTGATGGGCGTGTGTAAATCTTCAACAAAGACAGCGAGCTATCAGATAACAGCCACCATCAACTCGGTAGTTGGCCAATTGTACAATCATAAGTGTACGATTCCTGGACAGCTCTGTGGCCATACCGTTCACGCACTAAGCCTAAAGGTCCCAGGTTTGATTCCTGTGTTGTATTATTTTCCTGTTTAACATATTTTCTAATAATTCCAACCAAACAAAAGTTATAAAAAAAAGAGTTAGTTAATAAAGTTAGTTAGTATTAAGTTGTAGGTGACCTGGTGGTCCAGGGGTAAGGTGTCGGACTTCTGTGCTGGCGGCCGGGGCTCAATCCTCGGTCCCGGCACAGATTTATCTGATTACCAAACCCTTCCTTCACCTCTGACAAGACATCTTGTGAATGTGAGGAATGCCAGGTCTCCACCGTGGTTCGGATCCCACGTTAAACTGTAGGTCCTCCATTTCATCTCACAATCACCCTACCATTACACATTAGTGTAAGTGTGTATAACCCGAACGGGTAGTAAGACGCGGTGATAATAATAATAATAATACTAATACATAGTAGTAGTAATAATGGTGGTGGTAGTTAGTAAGTTGACCTGCTACCAATTACCATATGTGAAAGTAGATGGCACTCCCTATGAGTGTCTGGAGACAAGGACTGTTTGGGGCGAAGGACCTTAAGGGGATGTCAATGAGTGTCTCATGAAGGTGATGGTGCACCGGAGGAAGAAGTTGACAACAGTCCATATAAAAGCACCCCAGCGGATAGCAAGAGCAAGTATCGGCTCACAATAATAAAACAGTTGCCGACAGATAATACGAAGAGCGAAGAGAAAGAATGGACCAGACCGAAGGACAACTTGGTGACGGAAGCGATTGAGGTTTCCAGGAAGAGAGGCGCGGAAGTGAGAGAGAAGAAACTCAAAACAAAGCAGTAAAGGGTTGATCTTGAGAGAGTATACCAGGACCAGAAGAGGATGGAAGATAAAAGGACAGTGTAAGAAGAAAAGGTAAATAAATGGGAGGACTTCCCACAGAAATTGGAGGACAAGAGGCAACATGAAACTAATCTACCGAGCGGTCGAAAACAAAAGGAAACCAATGGGCATCGTGAAGGTACTCAAAGATTGTAATGGGAATCTGGTCAGGAAGGACAGTGATATCAGAGATGTCCTGAAGAAACATTACGGTACCCCGCTGAATGGGACAGAGGAGGTGCAGATAGGACCTGACAGAATCAGAAGCAGCACTGAATACAATGTCAAAGGGAAAGTCTTGAGGTCAACGCAAACATGATCAGAGCATCAGGGGGGCAAGGTCTACAGTAGCTACACAGAGTTGTTAATGCAGTGTGCAAGGACAAGGTGGAGCAAGGGTGTCGTCGTCCCAATGTTCAAGAAGGGGAGTCAGCGAAAATACACCAACTACAGGGGAATAACCCTCATGTCCCCCAGGCCGGACATTCTCGAGAAGACTATAGCACAGTGACTGCGAGACAGATAGAGCAGCAGTGTGGCTTCAGAGCCAGACCTTACCTTCACCAGTTGGATGTCGATGGGATAGAGACAAGAACCCGATATTGGTGTTCCTTGATAATGACAACAGTGTGGCAAGAGAGACTAGTCCTGGTTCCAGACCCCAAGTGGAGTTCAGCAAGGCAGCGCGCTGTCCCCGTTTCCCACCATCAAGGAACCATCGAGTGAACTAATCTGGGGAGAACCAGAAGAGGAGGTGCGGACAAGACAATGAGACAGGAGTTACCTCGATATCAGTAGGTCCAAGACAGGGGGGACGGCAGTGAAAAGAGAGGGCCTACTAGCAGATCACTAGCTGGAGAGCGTGGACAACTCTACCTACCATGACAGTGTCGTCTCCAGTGACAACCCAGCTAAGAAGGAGATCAAAAATAAGATGGAGAAGAGCTTTTATTTCTGCCAACAAGTGGGAATGCTCCTTTAGGACGTTAACATTCCAAACAAAGCAAAATTGGTGACGTTCAAAAGCTACTTCACACCAAGTTTGAGCTACGGTATCAAAACACCCAGTTCAAGCGTCGGAGATGAGGTTCCTGAGGTCCACAAGATGAGGACCAAGGAGGTGAGAGAGGAAGCTGGGATTGAGACATCACTGCTGGACCGAGACAGTGTGTCCAGACTTCAGTGGTCTGGGGGCGTGTGAGGATGAGGCCAGTGAGATTAGCCCGAGAGAGGTGGAAGACCAAGAGCCCTCTGGATGAACAATGCAGCTGGGGAGGAAGGACAATGCAGCTGGGGAGGAAGGACAATGCAGCTGGGGAGGAAGGACAATGCAACTGGGGAGGAAGGACAATGCAACTGGGGAGGAAGGACAATGCAGCTGGGGAGGAAGGACAATGCAGCTGGGGAGGAAGGACAATGCA
>CABFVX010007218.1:0-32569 GCA_902151425.1 Timema shepardi
GTAGTTCTGTGAACAGTAGACCTCCCTCCGTGTTATTATCGTTACTACAGTCTTACTAGTAGTTCTGTGAACAGTAGACCTCACTTCATGCTATTATTGTTACTACTGTCTTACTAGTAGTTCTGTGAACAGTAGACCTCCCTCCCTCCATATTAGTATTGTTACTACAGTCTTACTAGTAGTTCTGTGAACATAATTTGAAATATTCCAACAAGGCTCTTTTTCCCCAACAACCCTGTATTTTGAATTTTATTAATATAAAAAAAAAGGTTGAAAATGTGACATTAGCTCATTTTCAACACTTTTTGACCAAATTTGCGGATCTATGAGATAAGACTTGATGAAAAAGGGCTCTAGATATAGCTCTTTTATAACAAATACAGTAATTTTTTGATAGGCTCTTACTACCCATTCGGGTTATACGCACTTTCGCTAATGCGTAATGCTAGGGTGATTGCGAGATTAATAGAAGGACCTACAGTTTAAAGTGGGATCCGAACCACGGTGGAGGCCTGGCATTCCACACATTCACAAGATGTGATTAATACACGTCTTGTCAAAGGTGAAGGAGGGGTTTGGTAATCAGATAAATCTGTACCGGGACCGAGGATTGAACCCCAGACCCCCAGTACAGAAGTCCGACATCTTACCCCTAGACCACCAGGTCACCCTCATATTAACAGTTCGCAGTGTTGAGGGTAGTGTGTGTCGTAGCAGTTACTCAAAATATTTTCTGTTAGCACCATATTTTGTAATATTATATGTTCCTTTGTTTGTGTTTCAAGTTTACATTATACAGTCACCTTTATATCCCATAGACCCTTTTTATGATAATGTAAACATTAATCTTTCACGCAGATCGCTGTCGGCGTGTCTCTGATCTTCAAGGGGCGGTACGACCTTGGCGGCACATCAAAGATGGAACAAGCCAACAGACTGAACAACTATGTGGTGGTGGGAGTGTTCATGGTGACCATCATCAACGTGTTCATAGCGGCGTTCAGCATCACCGCGGATGGCTCAGAAACGACTGCGGTCAGAAGTATTCAAGCCGCTTCTGCGCAGTCTGTTTCCGCAAACTCGCCTACATAGTACCGAGTCATCATGATGATCTTAAATTAAATAAACTGATTCAGGTTCATGCCTCAGCAGCCATTTTGGTTTGTGTTTACCATCATATATTTCTTGTGTTGAATTCAATAGACTTATCACTACTAGACTATTTATGTATTGCCATTGTTCCCAAGCCGGATGCAGCCAAGCCATATTTACGACTGTGACGTCACTAGATATAATGCACCGACTTAGTATTTTATAAATAGAAATACATAGCCTATGATTAGCACTCCACATGAGTTACACTGGACCGATAGCACTCTGTGGTTATATCACCAATTAATTTAAAATTGCTGCCATCCCCCGGTTTATGAAAAAAATACCAAAATCTTTGTATGGGACTGTGCGCTTCACAGTGCCAGCGACGTGGTGTTTGACTGTTGTGCGCATGCGCACATTGGAGGGAGGTGGGGAAGAAGGTGGTACTGCCAGGTAGCACTGTTGCTCCCGCAGTGCCGGCTCTGGCGTGATGGTGGAAGGATTTTTTTTTCTCAGCGTGTGTTGTGCTTAAAAACCGTGTACCATATTCTTGAATGTGATTAAGTGTAGACGAGTGTAGAATTAGATTATTATTTTGCTTCCAGCTATTCTATTTGATTCATTTTATTTCGGTTATTTTATTTAACAGAAAACCTTAACCATGGCCTTGCATACCCAAGAAATAAGTTCTGTGACTGTAAGTGTACTTCAACAGCTTAAGTGTTAACAGCTATCTCTCCTTGAGAAAGTTACAGTTAAGAAAATAGGTCGTTCAACACCTGATATTCTAATATCTCAGACAGGCAAAAGCAACAACAAGAAACATATTCGTAGCTTTAATTCTGAATGGTACCAACGGAAAAGTTGGCTTTGCAGCTGTGAAGTAAAAAATGCACTGTTTTGCTTCCCGTGTTAACAGCACCCCCATTAATTTTTGCTACGAGCCGCCACTGATTATAGAAATATAAGGAATGCATTTTTATCCCTTGTAAATAGTACATATTTTGGTAGAACAATCCGTTATTATTTTTAGCATAATGATTTACTTTTGTCGGAATAAATTTTCTTGAACTCTTATTTTATAAATAAAATAGATACAATAACTCACTATGTACAAAAATAAATGATTTTCTCTAAGAACGGACTGGTTCCATCACTAAAAATATATTCCAAGTTTCTCAATGTTGGCAAAATTGTTCAAGAGTTTCAGAGACATTCCCAAGTCCCATGGCGTGACTGAAAGTTTGCATGTCTCAGGTTTGATCCCATAAAGAAACCAACTTGGACGGGTACATTAGTATTGACTGTTTCGCGAATAGAATTACTACTCTTAGACTATACGTGACTAGCAACTGTACCAGCATATACGAATTACTATTAGATAATATATGTGTAGCCACTTCCGATGTACAGGATTCAATATATAATTAAATATGGTTGTGACGTAATTAAAGGACAGTGTTATACAATATATTTAGGATAAGTTGACTTGATTTGGTGCGCTATCTAGTAGTAATAAGTGTATTGTCTCATATTCTACTCATAAAGCTTAGGCAATAAGCCCAAGGAGATACAATTTTATGGGAGCTCTTGATTTTGAAGTATCAGACAATTCAGAGGAATAATGTTGATATGAGAAGCCAATATAATGACACCCTATAATAAATAAAACCCGTAATTATATACATATATTTTTTGTGGAATCCTCTTGATGGTATGATAAGGGTCATTATTTTGGAATTAGTTTGTAGACACACAATTACGGTATTATAATATTATTCTAACAAAGTAATCAAAATGAAATCAATTATGTATACTTTTGTTTTCAGTCGTATTTTAAAAAGAGGAGCTTATTTATCTAGTAGTAACAGTTGTAATTAAAATGTATCAATAATGTTATTAGTAACTAACAACAAGATTGGAGATGAAACCAAACCATTTAATTTTCTCACAACCATATTTTTAGTAGGTTAAAACAAAATACATTAACGAAAACTATCAAATTTGTTAATTGCCCATTCGATATAAATATTAACTCTGCTAGTGAACGAGTTCAAATAAAACTTAAAGCCATTATCATTACTTGGTCTATATTTGATGTAGATAACTATTTTCCCTCTTATTTTTTGTTATGAAATTGTGTTCGAATAGTCGTAAAAGTATGTTTTATCGGCTTCAAATAGGCTGACCATATATTCCGTTTTTAACGGGAACAATACATTTTTTGCTTTGTCCCAGCCATTCCAACGTCTTAATAAAAATAAAAATTTCGTATAGTTTGTTATAAAACTTTAAAATATACTTAGGCCTACATTTTAGTCCTTCATTACCTATAATCAAGTTTGCATCAATGGCTGCCATTGTTGGTACCAGTCATTCGTGTAACCATCGGTAAAGGCGCCTTGATCGAGAACAATTATTTTCCATTGAATAAAAATAGTGTAACTTTAAAGAAAGTAAATTATTCATAGAAAAGAAAAAAAAAACATCCTGGAAACCTGTGGCACACCCGAGGGTCGGGGGTAGAAATGATGCAGTTACCCCTCTTCTCCCTGCCCTTAAGACACAAATGATTTTGATAAAAACTTTAAATTCATCAATTTCAACTATAAAATTGAGCACCTAACATGTGTTTAGTGAATTTAATCTATATTTTTGAGTCAAATAGGCAACTAATTTCAACAATTAGCCAAGTGAAGACTACTCCAAATAACTCCTAGAGACATAAAATGTTCAAAAAAACTCCCAATGACCATTACCTCAAATAGCTTCTAAAATAACCTAGTTTTCAAAAATTTGCTAACTGAAGATTACTCCAAATATCTTCTCTAGAGGAATCTAATTTTAAAAGATTTTCCAAGCGAAGACCACTCCATATAGCTTCTAGGTGTTTCCAATTTTTTTTTACTTTTTACTGTAAATGATCCTCGGACTCCCCTTTGGGTTGGAGGACAAACCTCTTAAAAAACACTTTATTTTGCTATCAACTCCCCCTCCCCCCCCCCAACTCCTTAGACTCCGTAATTTAATTCTGGCTACAATCTTGATTGTTTACGCTCCCTCAAAAAAGTATATCTCTGTGTGCGCCACTGTTAGCAACACTTGCGGCGTCTATTCGGTAGTGCTAGTTTTTGTTCTGTCCACTTTTTGGTCGCAGCATACGCATGTCGCATATTCCTAAGCTTTTATTTTACATTTTTGGAAGATTTAAATCTAAATTTTTACAATTTTTGAAATTTGTTATGTAAAGTAAGTTTATCTAAAAAATATACTCATGGTATGAGCGTGATGAACATCAACCTAAAAGTTAACTGTGGGTTGTGTTAATTATTGTAAGTTAAATATTTTTATGTAATAAATTTTTTTTCTTTTAAAATGTCCTACTCTTTATGAACTTCTTGCCCCCCCCCCCCTCTTCCCAGTCCTTATTTTGTCTCAAGGGATTATGGTTGGCTTAACTTTAAATATATTGTATGGGCATTACTGATACACACTATTAACTAATAGTTTTGTGTTATGTATGAATAGAGACCCAGCCCACAGACAAATAATATACCCAGATACACAAACTCCAGGTTAAAATGGCTACGCTCCTTTTGGCAGATTCTGTCCTTCAACACTATGATCGCTGCGGTTAGTCCTATCATCACTCAGCAGCGACACTAGCGAAGCCCAGCGTTGAAGAATTCTAGCTGACAAAAGGAGTGCAGCGAAACCCCTGTAAGGTTGAGAGTCTGTTTCTTACTTGTCTGTGACCCAGCCTAAATTCCACGTGTACACATGATCAAATAAAATTATTTTACAAATCACCCCTTTTTAAAATTATATATATATATATATGTGTGTGTTTTATATGCACAGTATATATAATGTATACCTCGTTTATAGTAAAAGGCGTTATTAACATTCATTACACTATACCTCTATCGTGAAAAACTCACCATAGTGAAAATTGGAAAGATAAGTTTGAGACCTCTAAAATGGAAGGTACTGTACAGCCATCTGCACTCTAAATAGTTATAGCTTTCCAAAAAGTTTTTGACAGTCATAAACCATTTTGAAGTTAAAAACTAAGCAATAAATATGTGGTCAAACGTTACATAAATCGTGGTGATAACCCTACACGTACTGCTGTTATATCACATAAATAACAAGCCCAAGTTTGCACATTTTACAAGTTGTTGTAAGGGCATGACCTTATTAACCTCCTTATAATTCATAGTGTTACTATTATGGTCCCCTAGGTAGCACTGATAATTTTTTTTTAATTATTAGACATCTTGGAAGAGATCTTGGCCACTATTAGACCAATTATGCTGCAAAATATTTGATGTTCATGATATTCTCTCTCTCTCGCACCTCTGTCCTGTCCTGTTCCCATTGGTCGCTAACCCCACTATCAAGAATGTATTATCTTTTATGGGCATGTTTTAGGGTAGCGTAGGTATCTCGGATCGAATATATTGTTTAGTTATAATGGTTTTAACTTACTATTACACTTGGTTCTAGACAACTATGGAGGCCACCCTAAAGGTGATTATCTCTTGTTTGCGTTCTACGACGCTAGAAGACAAGAACATAGAGGCTAGATAATACCATTGTTTTATAGGGATCAGTTGGCATTTGGTTATAATTGTCTATATATATTTCTTATGCTTCGCGCTTGTACAGCAAGGAGACAATCTGGATTTAGTTATGATTGGTCACATGTATATTTCTTGCGCTACGCGAATGTAGCTTAAGGGGACAGTTTGCATTTAGGGATGACTGTCTACATTTATATTTCTTGCGCTTCACGCATGTACATAAAGGATACAGTTATCATTCAGCTATAATTGCAAACATTTTTCTTACTTGCGCTTCATGCTTGTGCTTGATGGGGGAAATGTTCCCTTGTCATGTTCTACAGGACATGTTTCGTTAGAGCTGGTTATATTAGTTTAAGGGGGCTTTGTTGCTCATGTTAAATTGTCATATAGTCTAAATTTCGGCAGACCACGCTTAACACCGCACGTGGTATCAGATTGCCCTGAGTATAGATTTGTTTCAAAGGTTTTCTTATATTCGCACTGAAGAGCTCTCTATGGGTATATAAACTTATTTTATAAATTTCGATGTATCAATCTTTAATGTGAAAATAAAATTATTGTTACCGGTACCTATAAGGTTGTTTATTCTTTTTATATACTATATTTATATATTACCAGTGATCTCTATATAATACTGTATGGACATTAATAGACCCGTTGCAACGGAACAAATCTTGGCACTAAAGTTTGTCGTCTGCTTCCTAGCTATTGAACAGATTTAATCCTTTCTTCCAATGTTGTGTAAAAACGTGTATCTGGTGAATAAAGTTTTTTTTAAAATAGTGAAGTATTATACCCAATTTGACTGAAGACACATTTACATTAAATAATACACAATTCAGTTTTAAAGGTAATATTGTACAAACAAGAAGAATATATTTAATACATTAGAATATGTAGCTAAAGGCCCATATTGTTCTGAAAGACTATAATATATTTAAAATTGGTTATTAGTTTATATAATGGTTTCAGAAATAATATTATATTTAAAGTTTGATAGCTGAATTGAAAAAAGGAAGCTTAAAACAAATTACTTTTGTTTGAATGACAAACTTTGTGTTAATAGTTTTACATTCAAATTATCATTTAGGTTATAGGCTTTGATGAAGTATTACTATATTACAATAGGTATATTTAAAGTTGGTGCTTAGCTTGTATAGACTATTACTTTAGAAGCCATATTATATTTCATGTTCGATAGCTATAATGAAATAAGGTAGCTTAAAACTTAATTACATGTGTTAGAATAATAAACTTTTTGTACTAGTTATACATTCAAACTATTATTTAGGTTATTAAGCTTGTATGAAGTTTAACTTTATATTACAATATATACAGTGGTGGCTCATGTATAAGCACTGCGGAACTGCAGTATCCCCTATTTCCACTTGATATTATCGATAACATTTAATATAATGAGTCCTTTTTTTTCTTCAATTCTTTATTTTTGTAGTACAATATATATTCCTTAAGCTTAGTGTCAGTACTTCAATAGCCATCCCCCAGTTTATAAAAAAGATACAAAAAATCTTTGAATGAAACTGTGCGTTTCACTGTGCGTTTCACTGTGCCAGAGACGTGGTGTTTGACAGTTGTGCGCATGCGCACATATGAAGGGGTGGGGAGGAAGTCGGAACTGCCAGGTAGAGAGAACACTGTTGCTTTCGCAGTGCCGGCCTTAGCGTGATGGTGCAGGAAGGTTTTTTTTTCTCAGTGTGTGTTGTGGTTAAAACCGTGTACCATATTCTTGAGTTTGATAAAGTGTAGAAGAATGTAGAATTAGATTATTATTCTGCTTCCAGCTATTCTATTTGATTCATTTTTTTCGGTTCTTTTATTTAACAAAAAACTTCAACCATGGCCTTGCAGCCCCAAGAAATAAGTTCTTTGACTGTAACTAATGAAGTGTGACTATATATGTGTTGATATAATGGACATATATTCTTCCACTAAACACTTAGTAGCTGCTAAATTGTTCAACAAGAATTGCTTCATTATATTTAAGAGTGAACATCCCACAATAGAGATAGTAGTGACCATTGAAGCTTAGCCCATGAATGACAAAGAAAAACTTGAAACTGAACTAAAAGTATTCTATTGTAGGACTGTTATTCATGAATATTGCAAATTAATTGAGCTGCTGAAATTTATCTTGGATAATAATCTAGATGATGTTCTTAGTGAAATTACGAAACTTATAAAAATCCTCTCGACAATTACCACGACTACATCAGAGGCAGAGCGTTGCTTTTCAACATTGAAAAGAATAAAAACTGTTTTAAGAAGCACTATAAATTTGGACAGACTAAATGCACTTGCAGTACTTTCAATAAATAAAAATTTCTTCAATTGTCATCCAGAGATCAAGGAGAAAATTATTGAACTTGATATATATAATTGGTTCTCAGCTTGTATAATGCTTTCAGAAACCATATGTTAACACTAACTTTAGTGAGTTAAGGTTGCTAAAAGCCTGATTACTTTTGTTTGAATTACAAACTTTGTGTAAAAGTATTACGTTCAAACGATAATTTAGGTAATAGGCGTATAGGAAGTATTACTATTTTAGCCTAAATCGACTTATTTAAAGAATCAAGGTATCAGTGTTGAATTTAGTTATGTTATTAAAACCTTTTATTAACATATTTATTTCATTTAACTAATGATACATTGATTATCTCGTATATTCATAAAAATTAGCGAATGATGTCGAAATGCCACATTGCCTTATATGTGTGTAAGAGAGAAAGAGATACCTGAAAGTTTATCTCTCTCGTTTATAATGTTTTGTAGACGACATCGACAGCTCGAAAATTTTAGCCCCAGATATCCATCCAGTTATGAAGATCAATGCATATTACATACCTGAATTAATCTTCTAAACATAAATATCTGCTTCTATAGACATAAAAATACAGCCATGTTTATATTTTGCTATAATCAATGATATTTTATATAAATACGTCTCATTAGAGCTGTTTGTTGATTTAGATGTTAGTAGAACAACCACATTAGCGCTACATTCGTCAAGACCATATTTTATTAGCGTGCTATAATTCTTGGAGCGAATTTATTAAGGTACGGCAGAAGGGAGCATGAGTAGTTTTACAGTTTTTATAGCAGTTTTTTTTTGCCAAAATAAATAAAATATTTCTAGAATAGCAACGTAGAGTTTAGTTTTCTGCATATGCTAATATAAACAGATCTTGAATTTTTGTCAACGCTGTCCTGGAATTTTGTCAAAACTTTGTCTCTTTATTTAAAATGTTTTGATAAAATTTTAGGACACCCTTGACAGATATTCAAGATCTGTGGATATAAGCATGTGCAGAAAACTAAACTCTATGTTGCTACTGGAGAAATATTTGATTTATTTTGTCTAAAAAATGTATATTCTATAAAAACTGTAAAAATACTTGCGCTTCCTTATGCCATACCTTAAACCAATGCACATTCTATGTAAATAATCTCTGTTCTATGTGAAAGGGGTGAGAAACTATTTTCCCAATAAGCTATAAAATGTTAGTCATAATAGGCACTTATTAAAAGTAGTCATATAACAATTAGAAGAGCACTCTGATGACTAAAAAAAACACAATAAGGCAGAGGAGTTAAGCTACACACCACACTCCACTCTCAACATACAATTGGTAAATGTTTATAATGTTGGTACTGTTTATGCAAATTCTACCGCCTATTGCAAAAAGTCAACAATTATAAACTTGTTTTCCTCTTGTGGCTGATTTACGTAATCTTCAGTTTGAAAATAGGTAATTTAAGTAATTTTTATATTCCTTACTAACACGTCATTTTTTTTTTGGTCTTGTCAAAGTTTAAAATCTAACTTGTTGGGTTATTTTGTCCTCAAAAAATTATATGATGAAATTATGATTGGGTAATTTTGATATAAGGTCCTGAAGGTCATGGTCAACTGTGGCTACTCTACTTTAAAGGTTATAAACGTCACAAAAGGGTTATCAATTTTACATAATGCATCAATAACATCTCATTTACATTTGTAAATAACTTGCTCAACTCATTCTATGCTAGCTCCTTGAACTATTTCTTGTGATTTAGGGAAGGAACAGTTTTTTGATCTAAAAATCAATATTAAGGTAGGTAGCAAGGCCTAAGTTTTATTGTATGTGATTTTTTAAAATACACTAGATATAATTGCAAAATAAAAAGATATAAATTTGTTAGCAAATTTTGTGTTTTCGAAACTGTAGCTATGCCACTTTTTTCCAAATTTAAAAAAATCTTCAAATAAGTTGTTTCAAAACTTAATACTCTACTCTTATTTTGTTGACAAAACTGCATTAATCTGGATTTGATGAGGTTTGTTTTGTAGCTATAGACATCATGAGTGGGGAAATGCATCACCATTTGAACGACAACCTGTGGGACTCTGACCCTTTCCTGTACGACCTCATCAAGAAAGAACGCGAGCGACAGTCGTCAGGTTTGGAGATGATTGCTTCAGAGAATTTCACCAGTGTCCCTGTTTTGCAGTGCCTCAGTTCGTGTCTGCACAACAAGTATTCAGAGGGGCTCCCCGGACAGAGGTGAGGACCTCAAGAGGTTGGTTTAGGTACTTTATAACTGGCTGACTGAGACCACAGCTAAGAGGTTGGTCTCATATCATTTACCTTTAATGATCTAAGACATTACTCTTGTGTTAGACTGACCTGCTGATGATAGGAAGATCAGAGTTCAAATCCTGGTCGGGTCTACCGAGGGCGGTTTTTCCTTAATGGTTATCCTCTATACTTCCACACAAATGGAGGAAGACTACTTCTAAAATACTTTCTTCCTCATCCCAACCTCAACAGATTAAATATAGATGTGTTTAACCTGAACTAATAAGATGTGATGGTTAAAAAAAACCTTCAAAATGTTCTTAAGCTTTTCACCCGTTTTAGTTGCATGCAGGATAATCGTGCACGATACCTGATTCTCCTTATGGAGTCACTGCTTGAACATTCACAGGGTGGCCACAGGAACTCACTTCAAATTACTCGACTTTTCCAGGTCTCCCCCACCCCCAAAATCAATAATCTATCTGTGACCTGTACTGATGAGAATGTTGACAAAGGTGTCAGGTTCATCTCTGGCTTCTTGGTGCTGTGAAGGTCAAGGCTCAAATCGCAAACAAGTATAATTAAGAATCATATTCTTAATGGTTTCCCACTCTTACTCCACAAAAACGCTTGTTCATTTCCTTTGAATTATCCTTCTCATTCCATTCAAAACATTAATAAACTAAATAGCCGGTAGTATTTGACTTGACTATCAATGTTATGTGTGTGTGTTTGTGTGGAGCAGCATCGTTCTCCCAGGGTAGGAATAAGCGTTCATTTTGTGTAAAAACGTTTACTTGCAGTTCTTAAATAACTATGTCCATACTGTATAATTTGTGATGTCACAGACCGCATCCAAAATGCATTGCTCAGGAGACAACTGTATGATTTAGGAGACCGCTTACATTGCATGTAACATAGAAAGTATCATGATAATTCATGGCTAATTAATCACACACTTAAATTTATCATTTAATGCCTTAAAAATGTTCATTTTAATCTAATGTACGTTAATATAAGTTGATATTTCAAGGGGTAAGGTTTTATGCCTCTGCGATGACCTTTTAAATACTGTATGTGGCTGTACTTGGTTAAGAATTGGATACTTGTCACATCCTTTAGCCCCACATATTCAAGTATGTCATTTGTGCTTCCATGTCTCACTTGATATCCCAGTTGTAAACTCTACCTAGTAGACAAGGTAAGCTAAATCACACTTTGGTTAGAATTAGCTTAGAAACGGAACACTATGATTTGCTTGGAAAGATGTAAAGAATAAAATAAAACATATTAAAGATGATAAATTTTAGTCTAAAATTTGTTTAATATGTAATTAAACAGGTTTAAATTACCACTTCCTATATTTTATTCACAAATAAATACTTTTTTTTTGCTTAACTTAACCTGACTAAATTAGCCGAATATGACTCTTGGATTCAATTGTGGCCCTCAGCCACTTTTAAGTTGGTACCCAACCCCTGATGTAATATCTATATTAGTAAAATGAAGGGTTTGTCTTTCTGTCATAAATGTTGTGCAATATCTATTGCACGCAGTGGTCTGAAATTTTAAAATAATTAGCGCGAACAAGCACAACTTAAAGCCAAAATTTTAAAATTTCTATTTGATGTTTTTAAATTAGGCCTAACACTGGGCCGGAAGGAATTAAATGAAGAGTTTTTTATTTTTTTAAAGCAAAGAAAGGCATTGCTTGACTACAACTGCTAGTATTAAATAAACTCAAAATCCCGACTAGAGATACCAATAGTACTGCCACTCATATTTTCCCTGATCGTTCTTTTTCCAAAACTTTTTGTGAGTGGTGGTCTTGAGGCGCCATGCTCTCAATAGCCTAGCTTACCGGTGACAGGGATGTTAAGGCTTGAATCTCAGCCAGAGTGCACTAGTATGGTTTGTCCACATGTGATTTATGACATGCCAAAGTCATTTAGGCCTATAGTCATGGTATTTAATGTAATACATTAATACACACCTGATAACACTTTTCTCTTGCTGGGTAGGCAAGAAACTGTCCATATAGCTCAAAAAACAACACCATACTTAATCCACCCTCGCTAGCTTTCTTCACACTTCCATATCCATGCGTACTCACTTAGCTTCAACAACATTCATACACCGAGTCAGACATGCTCTTTATTCTTAAAACTCTTATTAATGTTTCATTTTCACACATTTGTCTACCACATTTAGCCACGTCTTACATGACCTACCCCTTTCGTTTGATCCACACATTCTACCTTCATATATTTGCTTCGTCACTCGATCCACATTCATCTTCTCAACATGCCAAAACCAACGTAAGGTGCTTCTTTTACATTGACAGATTGGATTTCCTTTCAAACCGCACTCCTTAAGCACCCATTCGTTACCGACTCTGTCCATAAAAGTTTTTCCACATACATTACTTAGATATCTCATTCCAACCGCATTCATCTTGCTCTTGTGTTTCTCCTGACAAACCCACACTTCACACCCATACAACAATGTTTGCATCAATACACTTTTATATACTGCCCTCTTTGCCTCTTTCGCTACTACTTTAATCTTTGCAATAGTCCACATACACCAATTATCCTCCGAGATGCTTTCTCCCTTCTATTGATTTCACCATCCATTCTTCCATTTTTACAGAACATTCTACCCAGATACACAAAATTATTCACTTGTTCTAACAGTTTTACTTCTAAACTAAGCTGACAATCATTTCCTGATCCGTCCTTATCAGAACTATCCCCTTAGTTTTGGAGACATTTATACGAATATCTGTGAATGTGAGGAATGCCAGGCCTCCACCGTGGTTCGGATCCCACGTTAAACTGTAGGTCCTCCATTTCATCTCACAATCACCCTACCATTACACATTAGCGTAAGNTTTCATCTCACAATCACCCTACCATTACACATTAGCGTAAGTGCGTACAACCCGAACGGGTAGTAAGACGCGGTGCTAATAATAACGATAATAATATATGAATATCCATTCTGCCTGTCGTCACTTTCATTCTCAACCATTAATACGACATCATCTGTCAATAACAACATTCTTACATTCACACTGTCCATTGGCACACCACCCACACCCTCACAAGCATCCCTCCTACACTTACTTATCCATGAAAGCATTAAACAACCATGGAGACACATCACGACCTTGTCTAACACCCTGATCCAATGTCAAACCATTGGCTCAACGCTATCCACCCTAATGCACACTTTCTTCCTCACTGTCGTACATTTTTAAATCACTTGTTGCAATGCAAATATCTGGTCCATACAACCTGTACCTGGCATGAAACCACATCGTAAACTCCAAATCTTGTCCACAATTTTTTCCATACATCCTCTCAATTAAGAAACTTTCAAAAACTTTGCCTGGAGTACTCAAAAATCTAATTACCTTATAATTTTTAAATTCACTCTTACTACCTTCACCTTTGTACAAAAGACAATTACCTCATTCTTTCAGTCATTAGTAACATTCTAAATCCCAGCACACACATTAAACAACTCACACTGGCAAAACGTTGCATGGCCCCATACTTTAACATTTTACTTGTGATCCCATATATGTGTACAGCTTTGACATTCTTTAACACTTTAATAGTTTTTAACATCTCAGCCTTGTTAGTTCTTTCACTCATGATAACATTTTCCATATTTTCTGCTACTTTCTACATTTTTTAAATAACATATTTCCAATTTTTCTGGTACAACCTTGCAATAATGATGGAATAGCAATGTCACTCGCCGCACACACATCCATTATAAGTATGGCACTGAAAGTGTTAATACTTTAATATTATAATGATAGCCTCCTCTGTGATTCATTGATACTACATTTTTTAACGGAAAATTTCCATCTCTACCTAAAGGTACTATGGGGGGAACGAGTTTATTGACGAGATTGAGCTGCTGGCTCAAAGCCGTGCACTGGAGGCATACGACCTGGACCCTAAGGAGTGGGGAGTGAATGTTCAACCCTACTCCGGCTCTCCTGCCAACCTCGCTGTGTACACAGGCGTCGTGGAGCCACATAGCAGGATCATGGGTAACACTAGATATACTAATTTAAAAACATAAGTTAAAGTGTGGGAGCTTCAAATCCTTCAAACCCCAAAGAAGATTCAAGATTCTTAAATGTCTTCAAATTTGAAATTTGATTTGTTTTTTTCTTCGAGTTATTCTGCTTATTAGTTGCTTAGCCTAACTTAGAACACACCTAGCATTAAATCCCCAAACCATTAATTAACCTTGGGATTCGAGACTTGTGGACAAAATGAAGACTTGAATTAAAGAAACCTGCTAGATGAGATTGAGCGGTAACTATCCATGTTCTTCAAGAGACCGCTATAAGCTCTTTGTCCAGTGGCAGCAGTGTAAAGTGTGAACTGTGTTTTTCTTTTAATTGTAAAAGCAATATTGCGTTTGATCCCTAATATGTGTTTCTATCCCTCTTTCCTGAAAACATATCATTGCCTAAGAGGGCCAAATAAGATGTGAAAGAGTCTAGACCCAAAAGTAGTAGAAGATGTATCGAAAAAAATTAAGTCGAGAGACAAATAAGGGAGTCAACTAATCAGTATTACCTGTTTGGCCTCCAAAAGCTCCAAACCAAAGACAAGATACATGGAAGCGACATTTACAAATAATTAAAAGTACACTTAATAATTGATGAATTTTATTGTTACTTTATATCAGTGCTCCAGGATATTACTTTTAATGTCGGATGAAAGAGAAGTCGAGTAAAGGGCAGTATTTTTACAGATTTTATATCAAAACAATTTTTTGATTACAATAAATCAAATACTAACTCTCTAGTAGAAACAGAGTTTAATTTTCTTCACATGGTGACCTCAACAATTCTTGAATATCTGTCGAGGATGTCCTGAAATTAAATGACAACTGTTTCTATTGATTTTAAAAGTTTCTCATCTAATGCCGCTATGCTCATGACAGATATTCACCAAGAGAAGAAAATTAAATTATATATTTCTATTGGCACAATGTTTGATTTATTATGGCCAAAAATTTGCTTTGCTATAAAAACTGCTAAAATATTGTTGTTAACTCGCGTACCCTACACTCCCATCTTAATATAATATCTTGATATTGGATCGTACAACTATACAGGTGGTGACATTATAGTGCATTTAGTATCCAGATAGTACATTTAACAACTCTGGCTGTGGTTGTCCCAAGCTACTGTAGCCCCATGGCTTATTTGGTGCTGACTGACAGCTAACAACTGACAGCTAAAAGCTTTGAAAAGTTACCAGACAAAATTATGTATCCCTACGCCGAGCCATATGATCTGCAAAAACATGTGTTTAGCAGCTATCACTTCTGACCGTCAAAATTTAGGTATTATACCTAAATGGTTGACTGTTAGAAGTCAGCTGTGAACTGTCAGTCAGCACCAAAGAAGCCATGGAGCTACTGTAGATATCTTTGTCTTGAATCCTCGATCACAACAGGCTGAGCTTTGAGCTTTTCCCCTTGTAATCAAATGGGTTTACTATGGACAGCGGTAATCAACTATCTCAGTAGCATCATTCAAAAGAGAAAAAAACAATTTTCTAGAATATGGATCTGAGGGTGTTCGGTCCCTGGGTAGCTACTTTGGACTCAAATACGCCCACCGTTTGAATTTGAAGCAAAGTCGAATAGAATGATGAGAGATTCCCAAAGTAAGACCCAAGTTTGAATATTAAAAAAAAAAATTGCATAACTATATTACAGCTTTAAGTAATAAATTCATTTACAAAATGTTATGCTTCAAAAATGACTAACTATTTCGTCTTAAAGTTACAGTCCCAAAATGTAATTTAACTATTCAATATTT
Source organism: Timema shepardi (assembly GCA_902151425.1). NCBI lineage: Eukaryota > Metazoa > Arthropoda > Insecta > Phasmatodea > Timematidae > Timema > Timema shepardi. Next base: position 16,128 of record CABFVX010007218.1, read on the forward strand.
TGTCGTGGGAACATTATTTAGCAATGTTCATAACAGCACAAAATGACAAAAATTGAACATAAATTTGTATTATAACTTTACTTAACTATTTTGGAAAAACCACCCTCATTACACTCGACCTAGATTCGAACCTTGATCGCCTTGTCATCAGCAGTTTAGTCTTCTGCGAGAATAGCGAGTTAGACCATGCAGCCACTGAAGCGGGTTATTTGAAGTTGAATTGAAATTTTGGAAGCTTCCCACACCCTTAGTGTTCATTGTAAGTTTAATGCCTTAGAATGCACGGCCAACAGTGTTTATAATTTAAAACTAATTGTTAATATTTAGAGCTCTACTAAAATGAGATAGTGGAGAGGGAGTAAGAACCCAACAAAGAAGTTATTGTACAACTTGCTATTGGAATGTCAACTATGTAAACTGGTCTTGAAGGGAGGAGAGTAAGTCTCAGATTCGAATTCGGGATGCCAAAGTAAAATGAAGATTCAAATTTGAGTTTCAGATTTGAAAAATAGTGGATTTTATCCAATTCTATTTAAAAACAATTTCTTTTAGATTTTTAAGATCACAGGTCTAATTTTCTTTCAAATAACTATGATAAATTTACTAAACCCAGACTTGATTCGATACTTTGATACTTCATGAAAAGTTTGCTCGAGATCGACTCGAATGAGAAAACTGGTGCTTGCAGACCCCTCTGATAATCTTATGTCACATCATTACAACATCTTCATTGTGTAGTGTAGGCTACGTGGCCAGCTTCGAAATTTACTTGTCCTGGAGCTTGCCTTGCACCCAACATTATTAAAATATTTGCGACTCACTAAGATCATGGTTGTACACCCTTCGCCCATGAAACGGCAATGTGTCTTAATCAACATTGACTCAATTTTACAAGCGATAGAAAAATCTTTACTACTCTTTTAGCCGAAGGGAATGTTGTATCAAACGTCACATTGAAATGTGTGGAACAAGACATTTTATTTATCTCGAAAATAAGATAGACATTTTTGAGGATTATGAGATATTAACAGAAAATGTAGATACAACGCACAAGTCTAAATATGTTTAATATTTTGCCAAATTTGTGGGCTACAGAATTTTGTCGAAAGTGAAGGCCATGGGAATGAAGTTTGTGAGAAGCATGTTAGCTGTCAAGAGGATAAACAAGATTAGGAATGAAGTTATCCGGGAAAGAGTAGGAGTACAGAGAATACATGATATATTAGAGGAAACAAGATTGAGATGGTATGGGCATGTAATGAGGACAGAGAAAGAGAGACTGCCAGAGAGAATAATGGAAATGAAGTATGTAAGAAAAAGACCACAAAGGAAGCCAAGAAAGAGATGGGAGGAGTAGATAGCAGAAAAATTTAAAGTGAGAGGAGATGAATGGAAGAAACTAAAGGGGGAAGAATGGTAGAAGGATAGAGAAAGATGGAGTCATTTTACTAAACTGAACCAACCACAGGCTAGAAAATGATGGTGATGGTGATTAATGTCTCGCACTTTTTTTCCTCAAAGATGCCCTTTAAAAACTAGTTTTAATTAGACATTCGATGCTACTAGTAAAATTCGTTCAGCCTAGTGTAAAACTCTAGAACACCTACAGACTTGCAGTTGAAACACTGTCCTACAAAATTAGAATAAATAAATAATTTAATAATAGTAATTATTACTAACAAAGGGTTTAACATATTCTTGACCTTCAGTCGTTGTCCAAGCAATATGACTCGACAACACAAAGGCTTGCATGACTGACCTCGGTTGGCAAGTCTATTTTTATAAAGCTGCAATAAGTGATGTACAATTTACATACAACGTTGCCATGCTTCTCTGAATGATTAACTACAATTATAACAACTCTCTTGGCTCCAACCGATTGCTGTTTTTTTTCTATCAATTTTAATATTTTTATCAAACAGATTTTGTGATTCCATTGAAATTTTCTCATCATAGGTAGTTAAAAGTATATCTGTGTCCCTCAAATACTTGAATGTCGAGGATTCTGAAAGATATTCAGCATTTGAAGATTAAAAAGAACTATTTATGATTTTAGGAAAAATGCCTTTTTTAAACTTTTGGTTTTATAGAGCTATTATGATATTTATTATTTATTTATTCCAATCTAATTCGAGGACAATTTTAATATTGAGTTATCATGTTATTATTATTTTACTTATATAAATGTGGAATACACTTTTAAAATGTTAACTGAAAGGATGTAACATAACTTCCTAAAAGAGGAATCCAAAAAGCTGTGTTGCATGTGCACCACTCCTATTGAAGCGTTTTGATAGGATGGAACTAGTGATGGTACCCTCGAATCCTTAACGATATTTAAGACTTGAGAATTAAAGAAAATTTTATATTTGAGACTCAAATCGCTAAAAAGATTTGAGACCCAAATTAAAAAAGAGAGACATTCAAGATTCAAATCCTTATTAAAAAAAATCAACGATTCAAAACCCAAATTCTAGAAAAAACCAATGATTCGAGACCAAAATTCTTAGGAAATAGTTTATTTTTTTATTTTTCCATTTCTTAAGTGAAATTTGTTTTAGAACTCTAAAACTGCTTATTGGTTTCTCAGAACCAATTATAATTATCGGATGAACTTAACAACCAGCTCGAATAAATGGATGAAAGTTATAATAAATGGATTAAATGAAAGAATGTTAACATTTAGTTACCATTTGTATTTTTCTATTACACTGCATCTTTATATTTCCTTGTTCTTAAGTTTTTCCAAAATTTAGATTCAAATTTGTAAAATAGTGGATTCATCCCAACTTTAGATGAAATCTAGGGCTTGATCATCGGGGTATAAAAGCTTTGAAAAACTTTTGACTTCACTTCAAATAGTGATCAACTTCAAAATCAATTTGAAAGTAACAAATATATTTAATGTTAAAATACAAACTTATACACAATTTCAATCATTTTGTGTCATGATATATATTGCAAATTGATGTTCTCATGATAAAAGTCTATAATAATTAAATTACATATTGTGATAAAACTTGATTCATCAGATTAATTCGGTTCAACCACTTCTGCTACATGTATACAAAACAAAAGAAAGGAAGAAGGTTTCACATTTTTTTCCATTGAATTTTTTCCACTTTATTTCCTCTTTTCCCTTGATGAGCTATACAAAGTTAAACATTTTATACCTAAAGTTAAATAACTATGCAAGTAATTGTAAAATATTCTAGCTTCGATTAGGCTTCATTTCATATTATTGGATATGACTTTGCTTTGAATTGAAAAAGTGTATACCGCACACCCCTCCCTATTGATCGATAATGAAAGGAAGCCATTACTTTTTTTTCCTGGTGGCAGCATTGTAAAGGTAAACCTCGTTGTTTGTGTTAATTTCTTTAATTGCTCTTAAGCTGTTTATCTTGCACCTTTTCTAATGCTTATTAAAAAGACAGATGTTTTTTTTTTCTAATCTATTTACGCTTACATTTTAGGTTTAGACTTGCCGGATGGCGGCCACCTCACTCATGGCTTCTTCACAGCGACCAAGAAGATATCTGCAACATCCATTTTCTTTGAGTCGATGCCTTACAAAGTGAACCCCGAGACTGGGCTGATAGATTACGACAAACTGGCCGAGACTGCTCGCCTCTTCAAGCCTAAACTCATCGTGGCAGGTCAGGACTTCCTTTATAGGAATATTAGGATTGAAACTAAGGATGGTACCTTTGAATCTTTAAGGATATTTGAGACTTGTGGTTTCAAGAAAATATCGGATCTTAGATTCAAAACATTATTTGTGTTGTTTGGGGTTTTTATGTTTGTATATTGTTTAGGTGTGTTTAATTTGAAATGTTTGTACTGTTTCATGTTGGTGCACTGTTTACGGTTTTTTCGGCAGTTTGTTATCATTTTGGGCTGTGAGCAATAAGCCTCTTCTTGTTAAAGGATACAAAACTATCAATCTCCGACTGCGTTTATCGGCTTTGAACAATTCTACAATGCAAAAATTACGATACTCGTTTGTGTATCTTCAATAGTATACTAACATACAAAATCTGTGTACATACATATTCATTGTGTGGTCCATATCAGAACTTTAATACAATATACCTTATTATCAAACATATAGTAAGAAAGTGTAGAAACACTGTAAAATAATGTAAAGTAAGTGATAGTGAAGGAAGCCAAACCGAACGGAGAGTTAGGTTAGGTAGATAGAAAAAAATACACTTCTCTATTCATTCCTTCTCTTATTTTCTTTTTGAACTCTTACACTTCCCACTTTTTCACACTTCCACAGCTACACATTGTTTTTAATTTTCAAAAATATTCCCTTTTCATAAGAAGAGACACATAAAAACACAAAAAAAATGCAAATAAAGATATGTTATAGAAGTACAATTTTGGTGTCGCAGGAATCAGCTGTTACTCTCGCTGCTTGGACTACAAGAGGTTCCGTCAGATTGCGGATGAAAACGGGGCGTACTTGTTCTCAGACATGGCTCATATCTCTGGACTGGTAGCTGCCGGGGTCATTCCCAGCCCGTTTGAGTACAGTGACATTGTGAGTACCACCACTCACAAGACGCTGCGTGGTCCCCGTGCCGGAGTAATCTTCTTCAGGAAAGGTACGTGATACTCTGGAGCTATCTAAGAAGCCTGACTCAGATTAAAAACCAGGGCTCTCAATCCCCTAATATCCAGCCACATTACCTGGGAAATACTCGAGTGAAAAATAAATAATTAATTAATTTTATCAGTATGAGAATTACATTTTTTCCAATTCGAAGCAAAGTCGAATCGAATAATATGAAATATTTCCAAAATTGAATAAAAGTTTCAATATTTAAAAAAAAGTTGCATAAATAGAGGGCTTTTAGGGGTGGTCCCTAAGTCCCTTTTTTAAAGTTGGTCCATAAAAGTTCCTATTTTTGACATTTTGGTCCCTAAGTCCCTTTTCCTTGATACAAATTACTAATAAACCAATAATGATATAACTCTATAAGGAAAACCTCTTTTCGCTTTATGAGGTAATTGTATTATATTTGGAAGAAGGTACAGGAAAGGGGGATAGAAACATATAAAAGGGGAACAAACACAATATGGCCTTTACAATGAAAAGAAGAACACAGTTCACACTTTACACTGCTGCCAATGGACAAAGAGGTAATGGCTGCAATTGGAAGAAAATCGATTGTTACCATCCAATCCTCTGACCTAAGTTTAATCTTAAGAGAACTCACGAGGAGGGAGTGTGAAACGAGCAATGACAGAGAAAAAAAAGGGATTACTGTAATACATCTTTTGACTTCTGTAGAGTTTTAAAATTGTTCATTGACTTTGGACCTTGTTGGCTAGGTGTAAGGTCGGTGAGCAAGACAGGTGAGAAAGTTCTGTATGACCTTGAGAACAAGATCAACCAGGCCGTGTTCCCGGGCCTGCAGGGGGGGCCCCACAACCACGCCATTGCTGGTATAGCCACTGCAATGCTGCAAGCCAAGACCCCTGAGTTTCGAAAGTACCAACAGCAAGTGAGTACCCAGAGATATTGAAAACGGAGGAAGGGGAATCCATTTTTGTTCCGTGACACTGCCTTGTCCTTTAGTGTACAGTTTTTTTCCAAGCACCGTGTTTTACTATCCGTTTGGTTAGATGCAAGTGTAATAGTAACACTCGTGTGTTAGGGATAAAGAATGTTGAATTTAGAGTTAATATACCCGAATTTGTATGATGAGATAATGGAAAGCCATCCAGGGAAAAATTCTACCCACAATACACCTGACCGGGATTCCAACCTTGATCTCCATGTCATCTGCAGTTTTTGTTTGTGTAAGTGATGCCTTAGACCATACGGATACCAAAGCCGATTTTTAGTGTACAATTATTATAGAATCACTCACTAATTTGTTTTACTATATTCTTTATTATTCTTATAATTAACAATCCAAACAATCTTCTAAACACGTTTTTCTAGAGCTTACAACCAAGGCAGAAAGCTTTGTAGAGGATGTACTTAATATAAAAATACTCTTTAATGATTAAATATTTTCTCTAGAAACACTGAATTAATCAAAATAACCATGCTATGGATGGAACCTTCAAATCCTTAAGAATATCAGATCCAAAATGGAAAAAAAAAAATGAAAAACTTTAATGGAATTTGTCTTAGAGATCTTAATACTTCTTATTGGTGGTTCAACCACAACATAATTACAGAAACACCTGCTTCGGTGGTCAAATAAGCTAAGGGGTCACTTTCGCAACAGACTAGACTGCCAGGTTCGAATCCCAGTCAGGGGTACTCAAGATGGTTTTTATTAATTGGTTTCCTGCTATCCCTCCGCACAAATGCTCATACACTTCCTGTAAATTCAACCTTCCTCATTCTTAACTCATTAGTGTGATTAGTATCTATGTATATAACTTAAACAGTTAACAAAAGGTGGTGCTACAAAATATAGGGACAATTTAACAACCAGACTCAGACCATTTATTTAACATTTAAATGAATGTATGAATGCTATGATAATAGCATCTAGCAAACAATTTAACATTTATTTACTATTTCTTTGTTATATTACTTTGTTATATTCCTATTTTCTCTTACGTTCATAATTTTTACCAATATGAAGATTATAATTTGAGGTTTGAAGTAAAATTGAAGATTCGGATTAGAAAAGTTGATTTGACCCATCTCTAAAAATAACTTTAGGAATAATACTAAAATCTTGATCACGCCTTTGAATCTTAAATATTCTTAAATATTTGAGGATTCATAGTCATCCCTAATTATATTGTTGTTCGTAGGTAGTGAAAAATGCTAAAGTTCTGTGCAGTGGTCTTCAGTCTCGAGGCTACAAGATTGCTACCGACGGTACTGATGTTCACTTGGTTTTGATAGACCTACGGCCGTCTGGCATCACCGGGGCCAGGGCCGAGAAGATTCTTGAGGAGATATCCATCGCTTGCAACAAAAACACTGGTAACTCATCCTTCTTGAGGTTCACATTCAAACCATGAATAAGTCATTAGTTTTATGAAACTCACAATTTGTTGTATACTGGTCAAATAATGTGAGTTGATCAATAAAAATAAAATGTAAATATCGTCAAATGAATTACTTGAAATACTAGGAGAATTTGTTTATTAATTATTATATAGGCCTATATATATTTTGGGGATGGACGCAAAAAGCATTTCTAGATTGGCAATGGGATGAGAATTGAGTCAAAATATCGGGATCTGGACACTGAGAGGTTTTTTTTCTATTAGTTTAATAAACTCTGAGCCCCTCATTTCCTAAACCAATTTAGAAGTTTCATATGTTCACTATTTTTTTACTTTTTTAATTATATAAAAGTATTTAAATTTTCTAACATACTTAAAAAGGTTTTTTATTGGTTTTTTACATTCCTAATTCACCTTCAACATAGATCTTGATTTTAAAATAAAAAATAAATAAATCCATACATTTCTCAAAACCTAATTTAAATTTTAAATGTTCAAGCTCTTCAGGTTATTTGAGCTTCCCCTCTCCCCCTCCCTCCTTTCACATTTAAATAAACTTTGATCCGCCTCGGTGGCGTAGTTGGCTAACGCACTTGTTTCAAATTGAGCTCTACTGCTGAGGACAGGGAGATCGAGGTTTGAATCTTGGTCGGGTGAACTGGGGGTGGTTTTTCCTAAATGATTTTCCACTATCCCTTCACGCAAATGTGGGTTCACTTTTTCTAAATTCAACCTTCTCAATTCCTAATCCATTAGCCTAATTAGTACTTAAGTGTATAACCCGAACAAGTAGTATAACGCAGTGCTAAAAAAAACTTTGAAAGAAACGCCTTTCCATTTTCTGGATTTTTATTTTCAAAATTAAGACATTTTAAGTAGTCTTTACACCTACCTGATAAATTTCAAATCTCCTACCACACAGAAAAGTAGTTTATTCATTTAGTTTTGTAAATTTCAAAGCCTCCACATTTCTCCAGACCCCACTTAGAAAGAGAGAATATATAGCACTATTTTGATATTTGGAGTGATCTTTTTTATATTACTGGCAAATTTAATTTTCCACCTAACCTAAAAGGTTTTTTCTACTTATATACTACCCTCACACCTTCATCGTCTCGTGTTCCATTTTGAAATTTAAAATTTTCATGCTTTATTGTAGACGTCAATAGACTCTAAGCTTGCTTGCCAAATTTCAGTTTTATCCCACACAGAGAAGTTGTTGTTTGTATTAGTTTTGGACAATTTTTGTCCCCGTACCCCAGCATTTCTCCATTTCTCTTAGATTAAACACTGAAAAAAAAAGGATAGAAGGGCAGGGTCTACACACTTACCAGAAAACTGTAGGCTTCAAAGTTTAAAATTGAAACACATTAAAACATATAATTATGTGATTCTTGGGGTACATCAGTCCCCTTCTCCAGCAGGAGAGAGTAAAGCACACTAATGTACTGTGAATGTAATGTAATGTATTGTGAACTCTGAGGCCTACAGTTTTTTAATAAGTGTGAAGGCCTTTCTCTTCTATCCTCCTTTCAATGTTTAATCCAATATAGCCGCTTGGCGCCATTCTTCCAGTTCTCTTAGAAAGTTATATATTTATTTAGTTAATTGGAGGAGTCAGTGAGTCTCACATCTTTCTGCCCCACACCACCCTCTTAGAAGAAGAGACTTAAAAACCCCTCAAAAGCTCTCACCCAATTTCTAGAAAGAAACCTTCATTTTAAATTTCAACATTCTATGTCCGCTTGTTCAAAAGATTGATCAATGAATTTTGAAAACTTTCAACCCCTCGTTCCCTTCCCCCATATAGGTCAAATTTTAAGACTTATTTGTTTATCTGGGACTTTCCTTTTACCTGCCTCCCAAATTTAGATTTCTACCTCATCTAAAGATTTTTTTCTTTTTCTAATTATATGCTGCCACCCCCTTCCCCCACCCCTCCTACTGTATTTTTAAATTTACTATTTTTAAATTTTTATAGCTAAATGTGAGGCTGAATGCATGAAAAAATCGAGGTAAAAATTTAAGGATCAAAATGGAGGGGAAAAAAGGGATTCTGATATCTCTAATTTCAATATTATTTTATAAATATAATCCTTTGACTGATGCAGTGCCAATTTTTAAAACCCTAATTGAATTACTTTTCTAATAAAATAAAATGTGTAACTGTAGCTCGTCAACTGAAGTGCAGTCAGAGGGCTACTCATCTATCTGGTATAGAATCGGGCTCTATGGTCCAATGTTGGTTGATTTGTGTTTCAGTCCCAGGTGACAAAAGTGCATTTAACCCGAGCGGTATTCGCCTAGGGACTCCCGCCCTGACCACGCGGGGGCTCGATGAGGAACACATGGAAAGAGTTGTCGACTTCATACACAGGGGTGAGTTTTTTATAAACTAGGGATCTGATAAAGACAACCATGTCGAAATATATTACTCACTTTGTGTTTAAATGTGTTTGTATGACTATTTATACTATAGAAAACAAAAGAAAGAAAGAAGATGGCACAGTAACTTCCTTTACTAACAAAAAATAAATAAAGGCAGAAGGCACAAATAGAAAACAAAAAAAATCAGAAAAGTTGTTTGAGTGATATAAGTAACAATAGTCTGATAACAGACTGCTGTTCCTCAGACACACGCAACTCGCCCGGTCGCGGAAACTGGTTATAAGACTCTTGTGCCCTAATATCAGAAATCTCATGACATAGTTAAATATATAAATAATTAATAACCTATGTGTGCTCCTAAGATAAAAAACCAATTTACCACAACATAAAGGAAATACAAGAGGTCAATTTTAAATTGTAAAAAGGTATGAAAACCACATATAATAAATACGATTAACATAGTGTTAGAATATTTTAAAGGTTGAATATAAACAAACAACTTCTCACTTTTCTTTCTTCTCTTTCCACTCTTGTTATAGTATAGTTGATGCTATTTTCTCTAGCAATCTCAAGAAAAAAAAAGAAAAAAAGAACGACATCCGCTACTTAATCAAAATTATAGTTTCTATATAATTAATTATCTTACAAATTGACCTAGTTGACCTTAATTCACATATAAAATACCAAGTAGTAAATTTTTTGAAACAACCCACTTTTGTTTAATTTCAAGTGTGTAAAATACATTTAAAAATAACACATTGAACTTGAATAATACTTTGATATTAATTTTAATGTACTAGTAATTTTTTTAAACACTTTTCACAAAATTTTGGTGTTTCTAGTAATAAAAAAAATTCCTTGACTTAAATAAGTTGGTTTCAGAATGGTATTATATATTGTTGCAGGTCTGGAGCTCTCTAAAGAAGTGACCAAGATTTCTGGTCCCAAGCTTGTGGACTTCAAGCGAGTGTTGAAAGAAGATCCGATCATTGCGTCCAAAATAACTGCTTTGAAGCTGGAAGTAGAAGTCTTCTCCAGATCTTTCCCACTCCCAGGGCTGCCATTACTATAGTGTTGAAGGAACTTTCTCGAGTTTTTGTAAAGAGAATGAATGATCTGCTATTCCTAAATGTAGCCCCACCATTAGCTTTACAAAAATATTTTTACTTTCTCCTGAGGATTAAAAAAAAATCTGATACAAGATTTGAAGGGAAAAATCTACAAATTTTGAATCAGATTTTTTTTTTATATTGGCTCCAATTCTGGTTCCTAGCCATTTTATTTCAGGGTTCTGATTCCTAGCCATTTTATTTCAGGGTTCTGATTCTTTTAAAAAACCTGTTAATTTTGTTTATCAGTTCTGCTTTTGGTTCAACTCCCAACGCAACTTAAAATAGAAAATTAAAACCATTTAGAGCACTCAAAATGTGTCAACTGCATAGGATACAATTTAATTCCAGGCTTATGACATGGTAATCATAAGACAAGAGCTATAGCGTTACACCCATTAAAAGTAACCCTAAAATTCAAAATTAGAGCAAAGCACAGCTCTCCTCTATACATTTTATGCACCCTTTCCGCTTTTGGCGACATTTAATAATAACAATTATAAAAGCCATGTGATGTGCTGATACATCGTGGAGAAGGGACTAATGAGATGTGGTTGCTCGGCGGGATGCAAAACATTGGTGGAGACTTGTGTCCACATACAAGTTGGTGTAGGCGTGGGCGATGTTACCGATTCAGGGTGTACTAACTTGTATCTGGCAATTATTGTCCACTTTGTACTAGCCATTAAAAATAGAGCCTAGAAAAATTATTTTTTTAATACATATTTTGTTTTTCCAGCTTCTTGTCTTACTACCCAACTAGAATATATTCATATTTACATTGATAAGGGATGAGCAAGGTATAATTTTTAGGAAATGTTTGCATGGAGATAAAGTGGGAACCATTTAAGGTTAAAAATCTTGATATAACCAGAAGCTATTCAAAGCTACCTGTCACAGATCAACTAGATAAGGTTAAACCAGCGCCTTTGTCTGAATGCTCATCAAAGTGGGTTTTATTCTTGTTCTTATCTCAATTTTCAAAGCTTTATTTAAATTTTCTTGAAATGTAAATTATACTTGTACATTCCTATTATAGAGGTCACAAACAAGTGAACCTTTTTAAGTTTGATATTTACTTTAGTTTTTATGCGGTAGGTATGCTCAATCATATATATATATATATATATATATATATCATGTATTAACATTTTTATTGATTTAAAAAAATATATTCTTTTGTTTCAATGGATTTCCATTGAATAACTTATATTTTTAGCACAGCGTCATACTACCCGTTCGAGTTATAAGCATAATATTTACTAATAATTAGATTGTGCTAGGGATCCTAAAGGTTGAATTTATAGGAAGTGTACCCACATTTTCATGGAAGAAGAGTGGAAAACCATTTAGGATGAACCACCCTCAGTACACTCGACCGGGATCGAACCTCAAACTCCCTGCCATTGGCATCTAATTTATTTATTGCGAGAGTGAAGCCTTAAGTAAGACCTTTAACTGGCAGAGTTAAATTGATTGGCTAACCTCTGCCGAACAATTTGAAAAAGGAGGCAATTAAAAAAAAAAGTTTTCCCAACTACCAGCCCATTAGTAGTTTTTGTTCTTTTATTATGTGATCTGGTGGTCTAGGGGTAAGGTGTCTCGACTTCTGTGCTGGAGGTCCGGGGTTAAATCCGCGGTCCCGTCACAGATTTATCGCTGTGCTAATAATAATAATAATTATAATAATCTTTCATTGTTTTCAATGCCCAAACTGTAAGATTTACAACATTATCGGTTAAACTCGTATGAAACCAGACCAAGCAATCTTTCATTCCATGTAATAGGGGCGTCTTGAATAAGTGTGGTGGTATCTTCTGTGCTCAATTTTTATGAACAAACAAGAAAATGCCTACACATTTTTATTTTCTTTACAAGGTGACCCCATATCTGTCAAGGGTTCTCTGGAATTTAATGACAACTTTTTCTCTTAATTTTAATACTTTGACAGATATTCAACAACTGTTGATTATAACACTACAACAATTACTCCTTCTCAACCTGCCCTGCGTAGGGCGGAAAATATAACATCAAGGAATGGTGGCCGCACATATTAACCTATATTTGTACGTCACTATATTGTAATTAATGAAATTAAACAAATTTTTATTGAAATAATGTCGGTGGTGTCTGAAATGTCTCTTTCATGACACAATAAGATACTACCAGCTATCTTTTGAAATTAGGTACATATATTGATCATTTGCGCTGAATGAAATAAACTCTTATACCATAAAATAAATAGGCTGTTTCTGATACACAAATACAATGGGTTTCTTTGTTTAAGGTCCAAGTCACAAATAAAGGGAAGCATGATGTTACAATTCAAGTGTTTGACCAAAAGATAAAGGAAACTAGGAGGCATTATTAAAAGCATTCAAATTTATTGAAGAATTTAAGTTGTCAAATTGACTCCGTTATATATCACCATGTGAATAAAATGAAACTGTGTTTCTACTGGGGAAATATTTATTTTAGCACTGTCTCTTATTACCCGTTTGAGCTATACTCTAGGGATTAGGAAGGTTGAATTTTGAGGAAGTGTTCCCACATTTGTGTGAAGATAAGGATTGTACCACAATCTCCCCGTTGTTGGCAATCTAGTCTAATGCGAGAGTAGCTCCTTAAACAATGCGGCCACTTAGCGGCTTAAAAACATATTCTATTTCTATTTACCAAAAATGATTTATATAAAAACATTAGAAACGCAATTTTTTGTGTCCCCTACACTCCCACCTAAAGTGCAAACATTTATTCATTTTATATATAATGTGTACTGATACCTATTGTCTAATTCTTTTGGCCATATTTGAGAGAGTTTGTGTATTGTGTTTGTTTATCTGTTATTTTTTAAAAATTTTATTGGGTTAATTATTGTATTGCATTGTTGATATTAAATAAAGTAACTGTAATTCCATATACAATGTTGTTTAATGATTGTGGCTCAATACCAATACATATTTTTCATTTATAGTTTTTTTTAAAGAGGGAAATCTGACACTAAAAGACTTAATGTTTAGTGGAATTGCATTAAGATGTTGGGATTTTTTTATTTCTAAATAATGATAAAATGAATCTATATATCATGGTTTATTATTTTATAAGCATTGATATAATTGGTCAAGACTGATAGTTATAGTAAGACTTTGGTAAGAAAAAACATCTAGAAATAGATCTTGTTTCAGGATAATAATGTTAACAGTTTATTATTAGTGTTTTAAAGCTACTGATAAAATCTATAAAAAGTGACATCATAGATAAAATAACTTGAATGACTTTGCTAAAATAGATCTAGTAACTTTAACATCATTCGGTTATGTTTATTCCTTTGAAAATTGGACTGTAGAATGTAGATAGTATTTGATTTGACTTATGAATATGTGAAAGTTGCTTTATTAATTTTTGTCAGGTACTGCATTTTTTACAGAAATTCCATTCTAATCACCTGAGTATATTGCTAAACTGGTTGGTATGGTTTCAAGAGAAGTGGTCTTTATAACTAACCGTTTCTGTGGGCAGGATGGCCTACATTGAGGACAGGCCTACTGTGAAGAAGTCGGGGTTTTAGGGTCTTAGCTCTTGACCATTTTATTTACATATATTTTTTTGCCATTGTTTATTTTGTTAATATAATACCATTTTTCAAACCATTAAATTCATTATGGTAGTAATAGGCTTGCAAGTACCCAATATTTATAATATTCAAAGACATTTAGTAACATTTTATATATCATTTTACCAAAATCCCCCCTTTAGTTTATTAGCAAACATGTTAATATAATCAAGATACTGAGAGTACTACACTTGTAGTGGTACATTATTGTTTTCCAATCAGTTAGGCCTGTTTTAATAAATAACCTTCAGCATCTCCAATGTATTTTTTTTCTAGGATTAATTTAATCTCTATATTACTAGCGAATTTGGTGAACAATGATTGATTGAATAACTAACACAACTCAAAGGTTTGAGTTTTAATAGAAATAATTAATTTTTGATGATTAAATTAAATATTTTTTAAAAAATAATTTTAACATTTATATTTTATTCTAGCATTTCAAAATTTAATTTGAATTTAAGGTACTTTAGGTATGTCAGCTATTATCTTATTTTATTTTCAAGATTTTTCAACCTACACAATTACATTATATTTGAATTTATAAAATTTAAACTTAACCTAATTTTACCTTAACTCAAATACGAAGTTAACTATTCAACCAAAGCAATTCATAATTTTGCTAAAAATTATATGTTATCACTATTCTAAAATTGTGCAACAAACAGTGCGAAAATTCTTCACTGTAATAAGGTAAATAAGGAAGAAAAAAAATGAAACAATTAATAGATAATAAAATAAAAAAATTCTTTCTTTCTGTTTATTCATCAAGAAGACATTAAAAATAAAAGACATTAAAAATAAAATCAATCAATTGTGAAAACTTATAAACAATATATCATAACTATTACATTGTTATACAAGTAATTTTAAATCAATGGTTATACACCCATACAATTTATGTTACTTAACTCTACAAATTTATTCATGTTTAATTTTAATGATAATAAAAAGTAAAGAATGACGTAGTTCTTGCACAGTGTGGAATTTGCTTATATCAAAATTCATTAACTTCTTTAATATATAAACAAATGGGGGTTATTGTAATGATACTGTTTTGGACCTCCTAATATATTCAAAAAATCATGGATGAAGTGTATTTTTCTTAAAAGTAATGTATGTAAAAAAATTCTTTTATTACAACATGGGAAAATCACGCGCTTTTAGAAATAATGTCAAAGTCTTGCACCATTAACTTATATTTTTTTCTTTTAAATATCAACTCCGTGGTGTAACGTTATTTACCACCCTACCATGTATTTCCCTATATTTTTCTAATTTTTGTGAAAAGTTTCCAATTTATTTTTGTTTGAAATTAAGAACTTCAAAGTTAGGCCACCTCTTAACATGCTGCCGACCTGACAAATAATACTATTTACATCCATTCAATAAAATAAAAGGATGGAAGGAACAACGTATAACATTGTTTTAAATAATTTAAATAAGTAATTTTGAATTAAGAAAGGAGACTTACCTTTTATTAAAAATATTAATTATCCTTCTAAGAAATTTGTTGACTCTTCTTTTATTTATTTTCAATGTCGGCCATGATTTATTTCAGCGCATGCACAGATCTGTCAAACAAGTGAGTGGAAGGTTCGTGTATAAGAAGAAGAAGAAGAATAAACAAACTCCAAACTAGTGCTCTTTTCAATTTTGACAGATTAAAATAAACATTTTAACTCTTTTATGAAAACACTGTTCACATTCATTGGCTTATATTTCAATATTTATATTAAACCTGCATTGGATTTGATTTTTATCTCAAGTCCATAGTCAACATTTTATCATTTGTTTTATTATATTAGTTTTCTCTTTGGACTTGTAAGGAAAAAAATAGAACTTTTTAAATTTGATTTTTGGAAGACTTTCTGGAAAAGACGAGGGTCTTCTTCCTCGGTGTTGGTCTAACATGGAGTAAAATCTTTGGAGCTCTTAATTTAAATTACTTTTAAAGTGAATCAATGATTTTAAAGTAAGGTGCAAGTAGCAAATGGAAAGCTAAGTGTATGTGCAAGAGCTAGACTGTTTATTTTTGTAAGAATTGTGGACGAGTTAACATTAATACAGTGAAACAAATTTCAGAAGTTGGTGTGTAAGGGTTGTTTCCCCCTCAAACCTTCAAATAAGTCCACATCCCTGTTTCTACACACTATTTATATGCCTGCCCGGCTGGCGCCAGTGCAGAAACAACCCGGACCTAACCTCGGGCCTCTGGGTACCCGAACTCGCCACTAACGGGTATAATGGATAATATTATAATATCTATTGGTTCACACCACAACAATAATTATAGGTTATTTATTCTCACCAACATCTTCCACAGCAGTACACACTCC
>CABFVX010007219.1:0-11809 GCA_902151425.1 Timema shepardi
ATAATTGTACAGTGATTTCCTCTTAGCCATTTTACAATAGTTTGCGGATTCTGACATGCACTTTAACTTTAAAAAAAGGTCACAAATCACTACACTATCAAATAAAAGAAAGGTGGATGTATGAAAATAATGATCTCAGGAATGTAGGGGGTGATATGAAGTGGCTTTGGGAAGGAAGGGGAGGGTAGTGAAAAGACTTTGGGAAGGAAGAAGGGACTCATTACATCCTCTAGGCTGTCCGCGCACAATTCAATCCGCTGAAAAACCACTTTGTGGCTAGTCATGACTAACTTTGAGTAATAAAAGGGCACACACAGACTATTAATGTTTTAATCAAACAATGTTCAAGGAATGAGTGAGAAAAGCTAATTTATTTCAGGGGAGGGGGGGCCAAATTTTTTCCATGTAGGGAGGGGGGGGCAAAGTCCCTCCTGTCCCCCTGGTTCCATCACTCCTGGATTTAAACAAGCAATATTTGACACCATTGATGATATTAAAGAAACAAATCATTTCAAAGCATTTATGAACATGCGTTATTTAGTCAGTTTCCTAAGAACAAAAAGTAATTATTGCTAGCTGTTGCATCAACTCTTTGATTTAAATAAAATTGGTCAAATACTAGATGTGAAGAAGCTTACTCACGGTTTAAGAACAGCTAAGTCTGTTTGGAACTTCTACGAAGCATTAATAGTTTACTTTAAGAATAAATTGAATGACCCAACACAGAATTCTCTTGATAGATTAAAATGTCCGGGAATGTTTAGCTGAACAAGACCCGCTTTAGTGGCCTAACATGTTTCTCTTGTATTAGGCTGCTCCACCACTACTCTATCCAGGACAGAAAGTTTGTTCATCTATTTCCTTCCTGCTATTCATGTCAGAGATTTTGTGGTTCATATCTGTTCCACTGTACTGTTCCATCATTCTATTATCCATTTTGAATAATTTATTGTTCATCTGTTCCATCAGGGCTTGGGTGATAAATGCTAGCTAGACCTTTAATAGCCACGGCCATGTTTCTTGTTGTCATACATCTAACAACGCAATCAGAAATATTTCACTTCTGACAACAATGTAGCATGACTGGGGGGTTGTGGACCATTCTCACATTACCATGTGCAACACGAGTTTAAAAAACAAGATATTGGGGTACTTTATGGGCTATTACAATTGAAAACACACACAATCATCTTAAATTTATTTTGTCCACACTTTGCCCCACTAGACTTAACTGGCTGGGTCTCCCTGCCGACCATGCATTTAAGAAGTTGTCACGATATGAAACGCCCCATTTCCAGAATACTGGTCTCGAATAGATCTAGTTAACCCTTCTAAAAGGGCAATTTTTTTTTTCAAATACACTTCCCCTTTCCATTCCCCACATGCGATGACTCGGTCTACCTTCTTAACAATGACGTAGAGGTAACACAAGTAACAAATATGCTAGCCTAGTAGTCAATTATTTTTCTTGTTAAAATATTGTAGAATTTGGAATTTTAGAAATTTAACTACGGTAGTTTTAATTAGTAGATACATTTTATTTTAATCAATGTAGAATGTTTTGCCAAAGAGATTATCCTTAGCATATTTGCTTTACCACTCAAACTATTTCACATATAGTTACATGTTTTCTTTAATACTAGTAATTTTTTTAATGATCTTAATATGATGCTATACTTGAAAGTAAATTGTTTGAATTATGCATAAAAACAGAAATACTTTTTTCTATATCATTTTAAGAGGCCACAATAAACTTTTGCTGTTCAATTTTTTTGGTCATAAATAGACCTATGTTAACAGTCTACAACAATCTAACATCATCAGTTAATTTTCTTTAAAATCCTTATTCTTAAGAAGACAGAAAAAAATGTCTACACTAGTTAAATGTTCTTGAAAATGTATGGTTAATACTTTGCTGTTCAATGACATTCTTTTTTTTTTTTTTCAAACATTTACATTTTTTTTTTTTTTCTTTNAAACAATTACAATTTTTTTTTTCAGCCTCGGCCACATGAAGCTGGAGGTAAGTTCGCCAAGGGTCTAATAGTTCGCCACTACAAGGAAGCTTCCGTAATAAACATCCGTGTGGAACTAACAGCCAACCACCGTGGATTCTTTGAGTTCCGTTTGTGTCCTAATAATAGACCAAAGAAAATAGGGACGCAAGAGTGTTTGGATAAATATATATTAAGACGTGCAAGCCAAAAAGATGAACTTCAAGAAACTCGTTACTATCCAGAATTAGGCAACAAGATATTTGAAATTAAATATGTTCTGCCTATTGGTCTTACATGCACACAGTGTATTTTACAGTGGAGGTATATTGCTGGAAA
Source organism: Timema shepardi (assembly GCA_902151425.1). Taxonomy (NCBI): domain Eukaryota; kingdom Metazoa; phylum Arthropoda; class Insecta; order Phasmatodea; family Timematidae; genus Timema; species Timema shepardi. The sequence continues at coordinate 2,334 of CABFVX010007219.1, forward strand.
TAACTGGGGCACTTGCTTTAATGGAACTGGGGCTGTGGGCTGCGGGCCTCAAGAGGAATTCCGTGCATGTGCAGATGTTGCCATCGTCAATGCTAGTGGCTTGGCTAACGATACCTCATTCGAAGATGAGAGGAACAACGAGATTCCAGTAGGAGATACTAATGAGACAAAGAACTCATCTAATGAGAATGAAAACCTGTTTTTGTTGATGCTGATGATTATTATTTGTACATTCACAGCAGTGGTAATATTATTAAGTCTAGTATACCTGTACTATTATCAAGCCAAAGATCATGTGAAGCAGTTGCTGAAAAACAAACAACAGCCACTAAGACCTCCTCGAAAAAAGAAATATTTGAATGATGATCATCACACCAATAATGAAGTGTAACTAGTGAGTCTGAGTTTCATACGATGGCTTCTTTTTTTTTTNTTTCAATAAGAACATTATTGTAATTTATATGATTATAATTATGTTACTAGTTTTTTTAATACTTAAAGCAAGGGGGTTCTTCAAGGCCTTAGGTTACATTTAAAGTGAGCTCTAAATCAGTGCTACTCAAATGGTGATCCATGGACCAGTGGGCCAGCAACTAAGACAAACTTTTTTTTCAAGTTAAATCAATTTAAAAGTTTCATGTCAAGTTACAAACAGTTAAAACAATGGGCAAAATGGATATCCTTAGACCACACTACCATTCTTAATATTGTTTTTTCCTTCAAGAACAAGATATTTTCTGTCTTTCATAACTCTTACATTCAAATAGAGCACATGCTTATCCAGACATGTTCAGTAATTTATTTTGAGCTAGTTTATCAATAGCTATTAACGGCCGGAGGTTTCGTTCGCTGTGCTGACCACGAGACACTCTCTATTCACAATTGTTGGAACTATCTCTGACAACATGTAGTGGCCGCTAGATCGCTTGCAGACTGATGCCATTAAGTTCTTTTTAAATCCCTAACTACTCTAGTGTGTATTATACAACCTCAAAATTTATATGACAAGGCTTGCTTGTACAAATTATCCCTCCAGGAGCACTGTAGTAAACTTGTCGCGCATAAATTGCCAAGTGTTCTATATTATTCTCTACTGCATTTGATAGAACTAAGGAGCCAGAGGAACATATATATATTTCAGACCAACCATTTTACTTATGATGAAATTAATATCTGCCTCGATCATATAAGTACACACTTTTCATATCAGGGTTTTTAATTCAGACACACCTAGAATGGCAATGCACTTACTGGAAAAGGGAGAACTGACAGTTTCTTGCCATTCTATCCAATGCTGTATTATTTCACTCAGGCAGCTGTATAAATTTTATGTTGCCTAATTTTCTAGGTTGGCTGGCAAGTGTCACTATCATATTCCTATTTAAGACCAAGAGACCACTAGAAGTATAACAAGCAAGAAAATTGAAGATCAAATAACTGTATTAGTGATAAGAGATATGGAGGCAAGAAAATGAGTACTGTATAGTTAAGTTGCAAATGTAGCTTAGTTTTTCCAATAAAATCTTGAGCTTGATTAAATTTTCCTTATAACTATCAAATAACATCACATGTAAGTAAATGTTCCTAAATTAACTGTATGATTTCCTACTGAACTAAGGGTCCCAGGTTTAGTTCCTGGAATGGCCAAAAATTTATCATTGATAACATTTAGTGGTCTCCTTTAACATTGATAAATTATCAGTCGGAGGATTGGGTGTTTTGTCTGTTATATAAAAGTAGTTTGTAAATCGTGTGCTGATAAAATAAGTTGGTTTAGAAAGTGAAGATAAAATACCTCAAACTAATAAATAATAGCTATGACAATCAATATTTTTTAGCATACGCAAATAGATCAAATTCAATAATACTTGACAGGGAAAAAGGTTGATATAAAGTTTTTTTAACTAGTAAAATGAGTTAGGTATGAGGAAGGTTGAATTTAGAGAAAGTGTATGAACATTTGTATGTAGGGAGGGTGGGAAACCATTTAGGAAAACTACCTTCAGTACACCTGACCAGGATCCGAACATTGATCTCTCTGTCATTGGCAGTCTAGTCTAACACGAGAGTGACACCTTAGACCATGGGATCATCAAAATAGTAACATTTTCTTTAAATGCATGGTGATATGAGAAAAGTTGTACAAATGTATTTTCAATCATGTCTCTTTTTCTGGTTCAGTTCTAGTTCTATTTTTGGGTTCTCAATTCCACTTGATTACAAAAACAAATCTATCCATCTAATACTCCCAATTATAACATAATTACCTAGGCCTACTAATTAGTGATATGTAAATCACTTATTTTCAAACTAAATAAAATCTAATATTATGAAATTTTTTGGTACACCAGTCTCCTTCTTCAGCAGAAGAGAATAAAACACCAGTCATAATAATATACTTTACTGTATTAATTTCACAATAATTAGAGTTAGGTCAAATCTACTATTTTACAAATCCGTTTCTTGGAAAAAATTATGAACCTCAGAGGAAATATAAATAATGGAATAATAGAAATACTAACTAAATGTTAAAACAAATTCTTATAATACATTCATTATAACATTCATACATTCAGTTAAATTAATGGTCTGGAGCTTGTTTGTTCAGTTTGTCTTACAATTATATTGGTACTGAACCAACATTAAGCAATATTAGAGCTTTTAAGCAAATCTCAATTAGAAGATTGAAAGAAAAAGTATTTATAGATGTGTCTCTCGAATCCTCAAATTTTGATTATCACTAGCACCACGTCTTATTACCCTTTTGGGTTATATGTTTATGTACTAGCTAATTACACTAATGAGTTATGGATAAGGAAGGTTGAATCTAGAGTAAGTGTACCCACACTTTGTTACGTTCCTTTTTTGAACACAACCTATAAATAATAAATCATTTATACTAATTTATTGATGGTCTAACTATGCAAATGTTTTATTTCATTTCAAGAACAAATGCTCATATACACACACTTAACACATTTTACATATTGTTGCTTTCATTCTTAAACAACCTCCCTATTTGCTCGGCCCAGCACTACTAAAAAACTCCGTTGGACCGCTATTGACTCGCCATTACAGCCCTACCCTTCCTCACCATGTTTGAATTTGCACCAATGGGAACATGGCAAATTCAAACTGTTAAGAAGGTACTAGAAGCTTTTTTTGTTTCCCCTTCCTGACGGTTAGGACGCCCACTCAATTCCTCATCTGGTTGACCCCACCTTCCCCCCAGGAAAGGGAGACAACACCAACGGTCGTTTCCTATTCTTTTATTTACCTTATAGATAATTTGTCGTTATCAATTTGCGTGGAGAGTGGTGAACCATTTAGGGAAAACCACCCTCATTACACCTGGCTGGGATTGATCCACGATCTCCCCATCATCAGCGGTGTAGTCACTTGTGAGAATAGCACCTTAGACCATGCAGCCACCGAAGCAGGTTCTAATTTTGTTTGTAGATATGAATATATTTTTAACATTTTTAAAAACCTTTATAACTAAGGACATAGGAACCAGCAACCAACTTATTTGTACTGAAATTGATTCTTTTAGGAGTAACTTACAGAAATGAACTGACCCTTCACTATTTTTTTACTTATTATATTTTCCGAAGTAGAATAATGTTTTTCTTCCAAATAACATAACAAATACAGGAAATAATTGTTGATTTGTTTCAAATAATTTAACTTTTCTGTGTAAATAGAACTTGAAATTTTAAAATAAGGTATAAGCTGACAAAATCTCAGTATACTGGAGTGCTGTTGTGACAGGGAAGTCAAGGTTTGAATCTCGGATGAGTGCACAGAGTATAATTTTCACATGCAATTTATAAATGTAGTTTTCCCAACTCATATTCACACTGATGGGATTTCAGTTCCTTTAAATACCATCCTCATCCCTAATCCATAGAGCCATTGGTTGGTCCTCATGTTAAAATGTATAAATTATTTTTTTTTTCTGTGTATGTGTGCATTATAATTATAAGTATATCAAAGTTGCATAATACACTTAAGTCAACATTGTGTCAAAATGTTTAGTGAACCTAGGTCATGGACTTAATTTTGAATAATAATATATTCTGTATTTCAGCAAAATAGTTGAGTCAGAAAAAAGAATATTAAAAAAAAATTACTGTCCTAGAAGTTTAGACGTTTGTTAATGTTACAACTGTTAAGGCCACATTAGATTCTTTTAATGAGGTCATGTAATGTTCTCTCACAATTTTTTAAATTTAGTTAATATAATATCTTGAAATTAATTGATACAAACTAAGAGTAGTTTACAAATATTGTTCGAATGTGTGTTGAAAAATACTGAACATATGAATTGAACCTGAAACCTTGAACTTATTGTGCCAATGCTCTACTTCTGAATTATTCTCACACACACACACACAAAGAATGGTAGCGCAGCATATTTTAGCATTTGTGATATTACAATGAGTCTAACCAACCCCTTTCCCTTGTGTTTTGTCCGATACAACATTGTTAGTCTTTGAAAGAATCAAATAAGCATGGCACCTTAGATATAGATCCAAGAATGACTTCAATGGGTCCACCATTGGCTGCTGGGGCACCAATTTCTGGGTTCTAGAAGAATGAAGTAATTCCAGGCAAGCATATGTATGGCCTCAATTCTTCTAGAAGCATTCATGTGATGAGGATCTCATAGAAACATCCAGAAGTTGACTCTAAGACACCCACCATCATATCATTATCTCGTCCCTTGCTTTAGCTTTATTCTTCAACCATTAGTTCCCTAACTCTTCCCTATGCTGTCAATTATGTGATATTAAGTGGCACTCCTTATTTGTCTGTATAAATATTATTTCTGGTTAAAAAAATGAACTCTTGGTACAGCGTTATTGAGTAATGGCCCTTGCAATATAAGGGTGGCTCTACTGGTGCTAAAACTAATCTAAATTAATTTTCAGTGTATTTTTTTATAATGTTAAATAAATTCAAAATTTTCTTTAGAAGCAATTCTACTTCAAATGATTTGATGTTGAAATGATTAGTAACACAATAAAAATATTATAGTCCTTTATAGTTGCATAATGATGCAATACATGTAAGGTTTGAGTTTTGTTTAGAGTATTATTGCATTTATCTTAACTTTGAGCATGATTAAACAATGTTGTGTACAGTGTATTACACCATAATCCTTGGTCAACTTTACGCTGTATGAGATTTGTACACTTGGTTACAAACAAAAGTAATACTTTTAATAACACATGTTTTATTCATACATATTACTTTACATGTCTTGATGCAAATATTCTTATTGTTATTGTAAATATGGATATTAAATTGTGTCTCATCAAACCTATTTGAAATCAAGTGTTGTTAACCTAAATTTTGTGTAACACACATTCATGTTTTAGTTTAGGTAACCTTGCTCCAAACAATATAGTTTTAACTATCAGTCCACCTGTTGTTATTAAGGGGATGGATCACCATGAGAGATGAGCGCAGCCGGTTTCTAAGGCGATTTCTCTGTACCTGAATACTAAGAAAACTACTATACACATTTGAATCAAATTTTAACTACTGTAAAGATCAATTCACTTACGTGGTTTATGGTTTATTCATATCCACCCATCCAATTCAAATTTAAGTTTTAAAAATTAATTTAAAGAACACCACATAAGACACACTGGTCTTGTTATTGAAATGTGGGATGACTTAGGCTAAAACTGTTTTCATTATATTACAATAAACACATTTCTATATCATTTAGTAAAATTTAACACCAATTAAAAGTTAAATATTTGTAAGTAATTTTGTTTGAATGATTTTTACCCGCCTCGGTGGCGTAGCTGGCTAACGCGTGAGTCGTGTTGAGCTCGACCGCCGAGGACGGGGAGATCGAGGTTCGAATCTTGGTCGGGTGAACTGGGGGTGGTTTTTCCTAAATGGTTTTCCACCCTCCCTCCACGCAAATGCGGGTTCACTTCCTCTAATTCAACCTTCCCAATTCCTAATCCATTAGCATAATTAGTACTTAAAGCGTATAACCCGAACGGGTAGTAAGACGTGGTGCTAAATATTTATATTTATTTATACATTTAAATGAATTTTACATGATCATATTTTATTGGTTTAATGTTTTTTTAAATCTGCAGACAAAGCATAAACCTAAAAAATATGATTGAGAATAATTATCCTTTAATTTTCCAACATGTATATTGTTCTAAACTAAACTAAAGTGGTACAGTTTTATTTTAATTCAAAAAAGTGTTGTGGTGCTGTATGCTGTGACCTATCGGTGTAAGGTTGAACAAGATTAGCCTCTCGTGAAAACTCAAGGCAGTGATGCCAAGTGTTGCACTGTGACTAACAGATGTTCTCATAAAAAATATGAACTCGACTGTGTTCATTTATGAAATCAGTTGTGTGAATACGATGTGTTTTCAATGGAATCCATTTCTGTAAAAAGAGATCGAAGAAAATAAAATAAAAAACGACTTTATTTCTCAACCAGATGAAAGAAAAATAAATGTTCTGCTCTTAAGAATTAGATTTTTTTTAAGGTGTTATGAATTTACTATCGTTTCTGCATGGAAAATACAATTTTAATACTGTAATTTAAAATTCATCCATTAATTTCATATCATGTGCGCAGAATACCTAATTAATATAATTACGGGAACCGCTTTGGTAACCACATGATCTAAGGTACTACTCTTGCAATAAACTGGACTGACAAGGATGGGGATTGGGGTTATTATTCCTAAACTGTTTTCCACTCACCCTCCCCGCAAATGTGAATGTATGTCATCAAAATGCAATCTTACTCTTCTCTAACACATTAGCTTAACTAGTAGGTTACATCGGCATAAAACCTACACGGGCTCGGTTCACTTAGGTGTACCAATCAAATATTTTGGCCCTACCTTTGGTAATCTGATCTGTAAACAGAGTCAATAATTTGGTATTGATAATACAGGGTTATCTAAATCATTATGGACTATTGGCAATTTTAACAAGAAATACACTTGTCACAATAGATAAATGTCTTGAAACTATTTTGATATCAATTATAAAGCTGGATAATGAAAGGGGAATGGGGGAACTAGTGAACATGCCTTGACCCCCATTCTTTTAAAATTAATAACATAGTTAACATAGTTCCATATTTCATTTTGACAATTATTAATTGATAAAATAAATTAATCACAGATATAATTTTTACTTTCTCGCACCCCTTGGGTGTCACAGCATGCAAAGTCAAAGAGATGGAAATAACGTAAGCTATAGAAAGGAATGGGAGGGGGGAACACAAATGCTAAGATGAAGATGTTACTCAACACATATAAGAGTGTGCACTGTAAAGATTATTTCCATGTCATTTATTTTTGTTTTTGTGATATTAGAAATGTTTCACTTATTTACTTCAATGTTATCCATAAATTTATAATGATGAAGTAGGGTGGATAAGAAATACGGTAATTTAGAGAAAGTGTTCCTACATTTGTGTGGAGGGAATGAGCAATCATAAGGAAACACACCTCAGTTGACATGGCCGAGATTCAACCGAAATTTGTAGCACAGGTACCTAATAAATAAAAATTAAAAACATAATTTTAAGTGTGTTCATTGCAGGAGTTTTGATGAAGGACATTGAATGTATAAATCTGTAGAATGCATGTATTATTATATACTGTGTGTAGCAAAAATTATAAAATAGCTAGTGTAAACCTCTTGTAAAAATATTTGGAATAGTGATAGGAAAATCAGTTAAGAAGTTTATCTGACAAAAACAAAGTTTGTTTATTTTATTTAGAACAATCAAAATGGTAAATACATAATTAGAACAAAATATAACAATATGGCGTGAAGCGCTTATCCTCTCAGATTTAGAAAAAAACTCAATTTAGATAATGGAATTAATAGACTTTGCAATACCTGAAAATAGAAAAGGGAACATACAGTAATTAGTTGGTTGTCAGTACAACACTAATATTAATAGTAATCATGGAAGTATATGGTTCAAAGTTGAATATCCCGCGAATTTAGAGAGAAAAGCAATAACTCTGTTATTACTCTTATCTAATATTTCTACATTAATTAACATCAGAACTAATATGGGAAATCACCCAAACACGCGCCTTCAAGCAAAACACAATAATCATGATCACTTATCATGATACATTTGATATTTACATAGCCCTTACAAAGAGTCAAAAAGTTTATAGTTCCTTTAGCTTGAGTAATTGGCGCAAAAAACGATATTTCATCATAACCCCTAACAAACATTTAAACTTAGGTAATAATAACAAGAAAAATAAAAACGCCCCTTCATACCAAAAGAAATCGACATAATGTTGAACAGTAATAATACAAGAATCTATCTTAGGACCAAGTCCAAAACTAACTTACTAGTGCCCTGTGATCTACGTTTGATCAGTTAACTAGATAACTGCAAATACAATATATAAGCTAAAGATATCATGAGAGAACGGGTGGTAAGCCCGAGACGCAAAGTTTGCCACAGCGTAGCCTGAAAATATATTCATTAAATTAGATATACTTTTAAAGAGAAATTGCATAGACTAATTGAATTAAACCTCGCATAAGGAGACAGAAAGGCGACCGCATTTGCCATGAGCGGTGAGAAATATTTTAAAGTTAAAGTTGTTAAAGTTTATATAAGTTAAATAATAGATCCCGGCCCCTTAGTTGCCATCCTCACCTAGGTCAGTCGGTGGTATAATGAGTGACCATTGAAAACCAACATCCCAATATATACACATAATTGTATCCACAGAGAGAAGGGGCAAGGGAAGGAGGGGGTAGGTAGAAAGAAAAAACACGACAAGAGAAGGTCCTAGCAACAAGTAGAATGTTCGAGATGATCATAACGCCGGAACTGCCACTGGCGTGGTCATGTCGAACCTCATTCTTTGTTTCCGGCCGGGTGTGGATCGAGCCCCGAGCAGCCAGTCGGTCGAAAGCTCCACTCAGTCAGTTGTGTAGAGCGTTGCAGAGCGGAGGTCAGTGCTCTTGTGTTGGAGTTCATCAAGAGGGTTTGGTGAGTGTTGCCCCATTTGAAATAGCTTTAATTTCTAACTCGTTACACTAGTGATATGTAGATATTATGAACACCCCTGACACAAAAGTTATTGATAAGGGACACATAGATTATAAAATTATCATGCTTCAATTCAAAACTTGTGTGTAAGCCTATCACTTTTGGTCAAAATCGATAGATAGATAGATAAATATTTTCCATACAATTGGGTGAGAAATCTTTACTTGCAGTATATTTCTATATGTTTTATTGTAATTTTAAATACCTATTTTTGGAGTAAGTGTTTATAATTTTTGTAGTAGAGGCAATAAAGGTTACCTATGTAATATTTATTCTATACAAATTATCCATTTTTAAAAATGAAATGTTTCTTTTTGCAGAAAATTGTTTTGTATGCTATCTTCAAATTTGAATATCTGTATATATACATATATATATATAT
>CABFVX010007219.1:13449-32566 GCA_902151425.1 Timema shepardi
CCCCCCCCCCCCCTCACCTTACTTTTAAGGGCTCTAACAAATTTCAAGGTGGGTCCAGACCTCTGATCCCCAATTTTCTACGTCCATGAAAGAAATGTTAAAAAAATAAAAAACTTGTATGCCAATTGATAATATATTTCTATTACCATTCTTCTTCTTCTTAACACTATTATTATTTGGATTTTGATACTTTCCATCATAAGTAATTACATGACCGACGTACGGATCTTTTAAAGAAAATTAAGAAACCACTGTGACTCTCAGACACTGTCCTCACTCCTCATAACTTGGGTTAAATCAGACGCTGAGGAAATGATCTACATTCTACGGTGTGTTTATCGATAATTTTATATCCAGTGTTATTCATTGAGGGTGAAATGGGAACGGGGCGGGGGGTTGATAGGGTGAAGGGGGAGGGTTGATAGGGTGGGGTGTTACCACCCATTTCTCCTCTACTCCCTCCCACCCCCATCGAAATGTGCCTTCCTCCAGTTTGTTAACTCCACTCTTATATACTCGAGTTTGAAACTGAAAGATGGTTTGCATCAAACTTCAAATAGATTCTATAACAATCTATTATTATTTCTAAACGCTTAAGGGACACCCCAAATAGCTTTTAGTGGTATTACATTTTCAAATTTTTTCCAGTTGCTTGGAGTCAATCCAATAAAAACTCCTACAAAAGATATTTTTTTACAAATCATCTCACCCGACACTAATAAAGTTTGCCAACACTCTTAGTAGTCATCACAATAGTATTTTTTTTCATAGCGACTTACTACCCGTTTGAATTATACACATGGATTAACTACCCTAATGAACTAGGAATGGGAAAGGTGGCATTTTAGATTGAATGTACCCACATTTGTGTAGATTGAGAGTGGGGAACCATTTTAGGGAAAAATAACCTTGTTACACCTGACTGGGGTTTGAACTTCAAACTTCCCACCACCAGCAATCCAGTCTAATAGTGTATGTTACCCGCCGTGTTTAAATTACATGCTGAAGACGGGGATCACGGTTCAATTTTGGTCGGGTGCACTCAGGTGGTTTTTCCCTAAATATTTTTCCGCTCTCACGTCATGAAAATACGGATGCACCTCCTCTTAATTTAACCTTCCTGATGCCTAACGCATTAAAGTAATTAGTTCAAAAGCGTATAGCCCGAACCAGTAGTAAGACACGCTGCTAAAACTAATTAAATAAAAATTGTATGTTTGGAACCGTTTGAAGAAGAAGAAAAACACCTCAGTAGACTCTATTGGGAATTGAACCCCGATCTCGTCACCAACAATCAAGTCTAATACGAGAAAGTCCGAATTAAAAATGTTTTCTTCCGCTAGGTAAGAAATATGAAGAAAACCATACTACTGATTATTTGAGCTCAAACTAAAAATAAATAGCAGATTTCTGCAAAGTAAGTGAGTGGTCTTTGATAAAAGCCGCACTCTGGCCTTTCCCTTCCAAGAAACTTGACCCCTGTAAACAACAGATTAGCTCGCTCCCCCTTCACTCTTTCAGAGAAACTTGACAGATATGACAACACTGCAACTCTAGTTCAATATATGGACGTTTATTAGGAGTTGCGCTGATAGCACTTCTCAAGTTTTACAAGGTAGTCCTTCCACTTAAAGGCCTGTTTATTAATGGGAAAATCACCATATGTATTAACTGACAAATGATCGCTCTCTTACTATTTGACATTCTAGTTGGACACCAGAATTAACACTATGTTTTTCCCAAACTGGTGTTTGTTTTGGAATGAAATTTATTATTTATGAAACTAACTCTTGACATGTTTTCATTCCTATTAAAAGTGAATTAAGTTCAGTTTCCTATAACTTTGTTGCTCTTGAGGGTTAATATGTTACACTAAAGAGAAATGCATGGAATGTTATCTCATATATGTCCTAAATTGGTTTTATGTGTCTCAAAATATAGAACTTGGGTCGTCCTTAAATTATGTAAGGGTTGGGGAGAGGGCATAGGGGGGTGTTAAGTATTTTCTTAGGATATCTTATGTGGGATGGGAATGTGTTAGAATCCATCTTAAGAGGCCACCATAGTACTCGAAAGATATACTGAAACAGGTGCATCTTATTGAACTAATTTTTCAGCAATTAATAGTAGTACGTTGAAGAAAAGAAAGATCCAACATATTTAAGAGTGTCTCTTGGATATTATGGTTTTAGTTTTTTTTATCTATTTCAGCAATGAGGAAAAAAAAAGTTAACTGTCAAAAAAATCTCTTAATTTTACCAGAGTAACATGGAGAACTAGACTAAATTAAAACCATAGGGTTCTAGCTGTGAGATAGATATTTTGTGCTAAAATCCTGTGGTAACAACACAAAAACCTAAGATATTAGTTAAATTAGAATCTATATGGGCCCAGCTAGTGCTGCTGCTGAGCTTTGGCTGACCGAGCACATGTCAATCATGGATAATGATGAAGGGAGGAGGGGGAGGGAGAATGTTGAACAGAAGAAAAACAACTTGTGGCCAGAAGTACACGGGGGAGGGGAGAAGTGAGAAGGAGCCTGTGCTCTCTTTGACAGACCACTCACATTACAGCTATTGATAAGTTTTGCTTGAGTAGAAACCAAAATGTTCTTTCAGTTTTGGAGAATATAGGCTAAAATTGTGTTTCTATTTTTCTAGTACTACAATTGCCACTGAGTCTTACTACCCATCCAGGCTATACGCATATATACTAATTATGCTGCTAATTTGCTAGGAATAAGAAAATAAGAATTTAGAGGAAAAGTACCAAGATTTGCAGGGGAATGGAAAACTATTCAGGAAAAACCACCTTCATTACACCCAACTGGGACTTGAAACCACATCTCTCCAAAATTGTCGGTCTAGTCTAATGCGAGAGTGACACCCTGGCCTAAACCATTCAACCACTGAAGTGAAAGAGATGACTTCATTCTGCTTTAGTTTATGGTGAAGCTCGTTCATGTATTCAAACATTATTAAATAAATGAAGGATGTTCCTTTTTTACATTTCAACACTTCTTCCCATTTTTTTATCATATGGGAGACGCTGTTAGTAATAAAATAATCAGTTGTCAAATAATTGTATGTAGCACAGTCACAGGATTTCTTAGTTAGAACACTTATTAGCAATATTATTCAACTCCCATCAATAGGCACATGAACTAAACATCAAGCTTGTCTAGTCTGGTTTGTCAGTGACGGGGAGGTCAAGACTCGAATCCCGGTTGGATGTACTGAGTATGGATGATTTCCCACTCTCACTTCTTTGTTAAGCAATAAAAGACAGCTCTTTCACAGAATATTTAGTTATTCCCTATGGCTTCAACAGCGAAACAGGGTATGTGAACCACCGGGTTGGACACTACTAGAATTCAGCAAATGAAGAAAACTTTCATAAAAAAAAACACAGATCCAGATGTCCCAGAATTGATCCCTGGCACTTTCAGAATTTTTCTGTGAGGAAGAGGGTCTGGAACAGGGTCAACTCAGCCTCATGAGGACAGTTGAGGATCTACTCGGTTGGTATAGATCGCTTGCGGGCTCACACCATGGAGACTACGAGACCACCGATGCAGGTAGTAATTAGTAATCCTTGTATTAAACATACTAGAGGGACTACAAAATCACTTTTCATCATTTAGCATGTTGGATTATTTTTTATAAAAAATTTTTAAGTTATGTGTTTCTATTCCTTGTAAAACCAAAAGAGTATCCTGATGAGATCCAAACTTGGATCCATCAGCAAACGGCAATAAGTTAAATACTATATGAATAATACCTCTGACCAGCAGCCTCCAAATATGCAACTATTTTGGTTAAATATTATTTTATTTGGGTCTTTCGAGTTAAATGTAGAAAACTATTAATAGGGGGATTTATGTTTTAGCTTAATACATGATTTATTATTAAATATTATAAAATAATCTCTTAAATGTAGGCTATATGTCCTATTATGAACTATACTGTACTCATATGTAATCTCAACAGCTGTAACCTATTTAGGCTCAGTCGCCTACTTAAATATATAAGAACTTATAAGGGTATTATATGTGTTGGGATAATTCATTATATAAAACAAATAATTGAGTTAACAATAAATAGATTTATTATAGAAAAACATAAGTGAGATATAAGATTACAATATTTATACAAGATTAATGATGGTTGACAATTGAACGTGTAATATATAAGTTCAATAAAACATGTGAACATATCATAGATCACGGAAAACTTAACGTTAAATACAAGATGTGTTGACATATAGCAGGTCCAAACTATAGGATTGTCTTGCAGCTGCTCGAGTAAATAAGCGTCCAAGGCAGCATGGTCAAACAATAGTACATTTATACAATAATCCATTCCCTGGCGTACAACATTACTTTAGTACACACTAACTTCTAATACTTTGTCAATAGGAGCCAACAACGGGCTAGAAGTAAAGGCATTATCTGCGCGGACCTCATTACGGAAACTAGCGGAGCTCCGCACTTTACCCACCCCAGTTAATACCACACGCAAAGCATGCCAACAAGAATGATTCAACACACAGACCCAACTGGATCCAAGAAAAAGGACTGACGACCTGGTTGTAGCCATACAAAAATTAAACAACTGAACATGACGTCCACGGCGTCATGAGAAACAGACTAGTCATAAGGACTAAGAAAAGGAAGTACTGTACTTGTGGAGAAGAGAAACCTTTAAAACTAAGTCCTTATTATCTCTGGAACTCAAGGCTCCTATATTTAAACTATGTCATATGTACATAGGGAAAAACTTAGTCACTTGGACTAATATAGGAAGTCTGAAGGACTTGAGAACACATTAGAGTCATCTTGACTACACCAACTATGTCAGAAGGACACAAAACCAAAATCTAGTCACTTTGACTGAAATAAGAAATCTATATAAACATTATAGTCACCTCGACTATATAAACTAAGTCAAAAGGACATGCTAAACATTATAGTTGTCTCGAATAAGTCAAAAGGACATGATAAACATTATAGTCACCTCGGCTATTTAAACTAAGTCTGAAGGTCATGATACCAAATTCTAATCTTTTAGACTAGACCCATAAATCTGATGGACTTATTAATAATGCCTTGATACTTAGGAGATTGAAGAGTATTTCCCTCGACGACGTGGTGAGCCCCACGATCCAAACTTCATGGCGAGCTGGTACTTCTGTAGATGATAGAGCGGCGCTTTCCTTCTTAGATGATACTATGTGGTGAAATACAATAAGTGAATCTGAGCGGCACTCATTATATACGATTTCTCTGACCAAACAGGAATAAAAAGAATAAGGCGTAGGCTAAAACACAGACAAATGGGAGAGACGGAAACAAGGGGGGAAGGAAAAGACAGAATTACCAAGGAACGCCGCAAGAGTAGCTCTAGGCTCGTGACTTTGATCCCAAGCCGGTCCCGTCCATTTCAACTATTGGGTGATGCAGAGAGCGGACGTGGGTGAGATTTACCATGCTGGAGCCCCCGCCATACTCGTAATTTTCTTGAACGCATGGTGATTGTATAAGAGTCCATCCTGTTATGGTGAGTAAGTCTTGAAGGATTTTATTACTAAATAAATCAGTTTTAATTATCTTCTTTGGATTCAGCTATAGTATTTTTATAAGGATTCGTCTCGTGAGTGTTATTTTAACACACTTGTAGTATTTTTTTCTTGGAAGTATGGTAGCTGTATCCGAGCCCATCCAGCCATGGAAAGTAGGTGTTGAAGCATATTATTCCTAAATATGTCAATTTTAATTCTCTTCTTTGGATTCTGCTATAACAGTTCGTTTCCAACAACATCTGGTGGGATGGATAAATTTATTAAACTTGAAAATGGATTATTTACATAAACATTCTAGGTTTTAGACAAGTGTAATAGAATGGTTAACAGCATCAAAACTATTTAGATTAAGAAGTTCAAAATCCGACGGCCCACTTTCTAATAATTCCTCGATGTACAATCCTAAGATAACTATGGCAATCACAAACCAATCATGATAATTAATAAATAAAATAAAATAAAATAAAATATTTGAGACAAAATATTACCTTGTTCAAAAATTGGGTGCACAAACAAACACAGTTTATTAACAACGCATTATTTACCAAAACATGATCATAAAATAAGATAAACAAATTAATAGACATTGTTACAGAAATACTTTGGATAGAAGAGCATCAGAATATGCACCAACGAGCTTAAATAAAAAAATATCTTATGTTACAGAAATGTGGTGAATAGTAAACATCCACATTTTCCAAATAGCATCACGATTCACTGTGCCATCAGAATTTGTTTATATTTTTAATTGTTATGTAGCTGCTTGTAAAGCGCGTGCTAGTTTTTTCTTTGATTTTAGCTCTGTTATTGCAAAGATAATGGATCTCCTTAAAGATAGTCTTTAGTTTTTGTTATCGTCCATTTTTATATCTGTTTTTTATATTAGTCAGTTCCCAACCCCCTATTTTAAAATTCCAAACTTTCCAGATTTTATGGCTATTTCGGAATGGTCCTTTTACAAACTTGGCCAATTTAAATTTTCCTCCATGCCGAAAAGAAGAGTTTATGATTATTTTGAAGAGATTTTGAGCTAATACCCCCCGACGCATTTTTAGGACCTTTTCTAAATAGTAAATACAGTATCTAATACTTATTTTATTACTGGAGTAAGTCTTCTATATTCCCGGCAAATTTCAATTTTCTGCCGCACCTTATTAGATTTTTCTACACCTTTCCGCTGTTTCCCAAAGTCACTATTAAGACTCATTTATTTGCTTATCTGGAGCTATCTCTCTACTTGTCTGCCAAACTTGAATTGTATAGCTACCTCATCTAAAAAATTTTTTTCTAACTAAAGGTCCCCCATTTCCTAGAGCCGCATGTACAAGGTTGAGATATTTTACCCCGCACCCATGCTAGACTAATAGTAGTTCCGAAACCATTGCTGTTAGCCCATCCCCCACACTGTAAAATTTTGTTTTAATATTCAGTATTTATCTTGCTATTTTGTAGTTTATGGAAGAAAAAAAGCTTAATATTAATAAAAAAAAACAAGACGGAGACATTTTGGCAGGAGAAAATGAGTCACAACCTTGAAAGGTATGCCTATCGTACTAAAAAAGAATATATTATCTCTCAGAGTAGCATATAACTAATACGTTAATCATTAAGGTCTTATTTGAATAGGGAACATTTTTGTACTAAATATAAGTTTAAGAGATACTTAAACATCGAGATTAAAATTAGTTAATTATAAAAACCTAGTATTATTCAAATTGTATTATTTTATATATTTACAGATGTAGTAACCCCACCCCCCACCCCTTGTGCTATGTCAATATTATTGAACTTGTTAATGGTACGACTACTCAACTATAAAGTAAGCTAGAATAACTTCAATATAAGCATGATCCCACATATAATTTTAAAATACTTAGGAAGGATAGGGGGTTCATAATGTGGGGAGAGTCCCCCATACTTTTAAATTAATGTGATGTGAGGTATTTTAATGAATATAAGTTATATTTAACAACTATAAATATTTTGTCTTTAAAATTCAACAATCTCACAAAAAAGGTCACATTGTGGTAATTTAAATATCTATTCATTTTACTATGGATGTGTAAGTTTGAAGCTAGTTTTTTAGCTGAGGGTGTTTATTATTAACTTCTCTACAGGTGAATGCTGGTAAACTACCTTTATTAATTTTTTTCTCATTTACGCTTATATTTTGTTGCTAAAGCCGTAAAAACGCATTTGATGTCACTAGTAGGAATATATATATATATATATATAAATTCCGCTTGCTAACAAAAAAAATCCACCAGATATTAAATGGGTAGTATATAGGATTTTAAGTTAGGAACATTTAATTTAATTGAAGACTTTGTTTTTGTTGTTTAGGTTTTACAAGGAGATCTTGTTACCATAAATTATTGTTGTTCATTGATACAAATTTCGACTATTAAAAAATGACATTGGAGAGAAAGTGTGTGTGAATAATGATCCATTTCTAAGAGTATACAGTATCTAAAAACTATTATATTTAATAACAATTAATCCATTGTCATGTTTTTACATAGTATCCTTTCTTTTAAGACCTTCAGTCATGTAGTTATAGTATTATATTTTATAAGCTATCATTATATTCCCCTTAGGTAACTAGCCAGAATAAGGGCTATGCAAATATGTATAGTCCATATTAATACATTTTAACTCATCAGACCAAATCATCATCATTATCATCATCTGTTTCAAGCCTGTTGCCGGGTCAGTTTATTAAAATGCCTCAATCTTCCTCTTTCCTTTCACTATTCTTCCTCCTTTATTTGTTTCCACTCTTCTCCTCTCACTAGCACACATTCTGTTATCTAGTCCTCCAATCCTTTTATTTACCTCCCTTGTGGCCTTTATTCTAAAAAAATTATTTCCATTATTCTCGTTGGTATTCTATTTTTTACCATTAAACCAAATATGCCTCAAAAATTATATAATTTAATTAGATTTAAGACATATTTGATGTATTAAGTTTAAACATTTATATTTTTCAGTTAAAAAATGAGGATAAACACACAATCATGCCATTATTGATTAAATATATTTTTATTCTTTAATATGTATGTAAAGTGTACATACTATTCACGTAATGACCGCCATGCTCATACATTCAATTGATTTATTTTGACACATCTGAGACTAGTATAAGCGTATGACTTAAAAAAAAATTAACCATAAGCTACCTTTTTTCAACAAATGTTTAATTTTTTATTAACAGTAAGACACGATTTTAAGCCATCACTCTTCTGCCAGTATATACCTAGTAACTGTAAGCCATCACTCCTCTGCCAGGATATACTTAACTGATTGTAAGCCATATCTACTTAACCAGGGCAGATATCTGAAGTGGTTTGTTTATAGTAACATAAGCACCTAACTGCCGTAGGCTTGGTAAATTTTAAATATTTAACACCTTTAGAAGCTCTCTGAAGTGCTTTTGGTAACACAGCCCCCTAATTTGTATTTGTATCTTAATTTGTATATTGTTTGACCCATAAATAGAGCCATTTCGAGGTACTTGGCGAAAGCTTAGTTTATTTGTTCATACTGGATTTTTAAAGCTACAAGGATTTTTCAGCTGCGGCTGAGCTAAATATCCAATTGAGCTTAAATATATTTATTTAGATTTGCAGATATTGCTCAAATTGTGTATTTTAGATAAAAAATATAACTGACTTTATTACAACGATTTCCAAAATTTTGTAGTTTCTGACCACAACTTTTCTCTCTGTGTCCATTGCGACCCTTTGATAAATTAAAAGTGTTGAAATCCTTTATTTAAAAGTTTTTTACTTTCTTGCTATCTTACAGGTAGAGAAAGTATTGTGATCATCAAAAAAATCGAACTCAAGACTTTGACGAATTTTTTACTTTTATGACCCCCCCAAATAAAAAAAAAGTGTTTTTTGACTTTCCACCTGTGTTTGTCTGTCTGTTTGTACCTCCAACTAGTGCCTAAACTATTTTACTGATCGAGCTTAAAATTGTTTCTGAGATATTGGCAAATATATTAATACAATTTTGGGAGCTTTTGTTGTAAAGAGATACTACTTAAGTTTTAACGCAATAATTCTCCAATGCCATAGAGTAATTAAATATAAGTAAGTCTCTAAAAGTGTAATGTTGTTTTTCCTTAAACCGCTTAAGGGAAATGTTTTTACGGCAATGATCTATATCTATTTTATACTCAATAGGCAATACAGTGGAGCGTTGTTAATCCGGATCGATTGGGACTGGGACCCATCCAGATTACTGAATTGTCCGTATTTTAAAATGTGCTGTCAATAACTGTATACATACGTAATGTATTGACTAGAGGATACAAGACGATCGGGAGTCTACTGTATTTCCAAATAAAGGCTGAAGGGTTCGAAAAATACAGTACACAAAATATTTTAATAAAGTATATTGAATAAGAACATGTACATTATGTCATTTAGATTAAGTAACTCTACAATACTTTTTAGAAAAAAAACACAAGAATCTACAGTAATTAATGTAAGCTTGCTGGTTAAAAAAAAGTCCTTAATTGTTTTTGTACAAGACTTAACGTACGTTTCTCAATCACTCATCAATAAAATAATATTTCGGCATTGTTGCCTTTATCAAACTCAACCGTGCCCTCTGTGGGGACAGTACCTTAGCCGTATCGCCTAAGTCAAACCAGTCACCACAGATAGCGAGTTGTTAAATTACAACATAAAAAAGGGGTAATCACAGGGGACCTATTTTATCTAATTTCCAGCAAGCCCAACAACACCCTTGTCTTACCAGAGATATTATGGCTAAGTCTAAGGGACATAACCATGAGGTAGTCTGGGCTCAGACAAGAACAAGCGAAGGTAACAAATACCGCCCGAGGGCTCGTTTATTTGGATGATTATCAGCATTGAATAATTTGTACAATTTGGTATATCCAACTTTGATAGAAATCAATACTCGGGTATGAATAACAAAGTAATTCTCCTCATAATTAAAGATACAAAACAGGATATGATTATTAGACATTGACTGGGAAATCGTCCCAATTAAAAACTTAAAGGGGTACAAGTAATATACCTGCCTATGAGAATATAATGCTCTCAAAACTGTAAGTTAACATTTCCATCAAACTAACTTCTAATAGGTCTCGATGATAGTAAACATAACATATAAGATTAAAGTCATCTGACTGTTAACTATATAAATAACCTAATACCTAACATTTCCCATGAGATAGTAAACAAACCTACAAGAATTAAAGTCGTCTGACTGTAAACAATATAAATAACCTAATACTTAACATTTCCCATGAGATAGTAAACAAACCTACAAGAAATAAGGTCATCTGACTGTTAACAATATAAATAGCCTAATACTTAACATTTCCCATGAGATAGTAAATAAGCCTACAAGAAATAAAGTCATCTGACTGTTAACAATATAAATAACCTAATACTTAACATTTCCCATGAGATAGTAAACAAACCTACAAGAAATAAGGTCATCTGACTGTTAACAATATAAATAGCCTAATACTTAACATTTCCCATGAGATAGTAAATAAGCCTACAAGAAATAAAGTCATCTGACTGTTAACAATATAAATAACCTAATACTTAACATTTCCCATGAGATAGTAAACAAACCTACAAGAAATAAGGTCATCTGACTGTTAACAATATAAATAGCCTAATACTTAACATTTCCCATGAGATAGTAAATAAGCCTACAAGAAATAAAGTCATCTGACTGTTAACAATATAAATAACCTAATACTTAACATTTCCCATGAGATAGTAAACAAGCCTACAAGAAATAAAGTCATCTGACTGTTAACAATATAAATAACCTAATACTTAACATTTCCTAATCAACAAACACTTAACAACTTCAGATAGACTGACTCCTTATGACAATGATTCCAACCCTGACCTGAATATAGAAAGATCATGGTCAAAGTTTAATCTCCCTCTTTTACAATAATTTTCCTAAACCTCGCCATGATTTGAACCATGACCTGAAATATACAATGTTCATGGTCAAAGTGTAATATCCCTCATTTACAATAAATTTCCTAAACTCCTCCTGGATTTGAACCATAACCTGAAATATACAATGTTCATGGTCAAAAATCAATTTCCCTTATTTACTTATGAATTTCCTAAACTCCTCCATGATTTGAACCATGACCTGAAATATACAATGTTCATGGTCAAAGATTAATTTCCCTTATTTACTTATGAATTTCCTAAATTCCTCCATGATTTGAACCATGACCTGAAATATACAATGTTCATGGTCAAAGATTAACTTCCCTCCATAGCAATAGCTTACGTTTAAGACGATCCTAGGGGCCTACAAGCGCCCAAGTATTTCTTATACCTAACCAGCATCAAAGAGTGACATTCATTGCGGACCACAGGCTTATATTTGATTCTGCCCAGCAGGGGAAACTAGTTAGGAAAGAATTACATCATCGAGTCGTCACCAATATCCAATCACAAGGTCCCACTCTTCCACAGCGCAGTTGAGACTCACATAGCCACGGGGTTGGGGGTAACCTCGGACGTCCGAGCCACTGATATCCACTTATAATCGCACTCTCGCGCATGCGCGCTTCGAACGGATTGTCTTATTTTGGAGAAGAGATGAGTAAGCGGCTGACTTCCCATTCAAAGTTTTATGCAGTGCGTACAACAAGGTCGTTCCGGGGCGTTATTGTTGTTGTTGTATGAGACCTCGGCTTTTCTGGTGAATAGGGTGAGTAGAAAACCGTTGTTGGTGCCGGGTCAGTCTGTAGCAACGGTACAAAACACAAAGAAGAAGAGAGTACAAATAGCACAAACAATGGATTACTCCATTTTGAATTTTTAAATTTTAGCGCATGAAGAAATAAAATATTTCCACTGTCATCTCTTAGACCCTGCTGAAGGTTCTGACTAATGAATATTTTTCTTGGCACGTTTGTGAACCTAGAACAAGAAAGCAGACATCTGAGGTACTGTCTGAAAGAGCATTCAGTAACACAATTAAGTATGTGTTCTCCAACCACAACTGATCGTAAGCCCTCACACGATAGATTGACAGCGTTGTTTACGCTCATGGTTTGTGTGTCAGCGGGAGCTTGGAATAATCAAATGCTTGAAGATCTTAACTCAGCAGCGAGAAGGTCTATGGATCTTGACTTGTTTGAGAAATTCGAAAAGAATAAGTGTTGCGCTGTAGCTGCTATTGTTGTAGGACTCACAGCAATATCCACTGATGTGTTCTTTGCCCGTCTCATATGTTCAATGTCTTTAGTACTGGCTCCAGAATTGTATTCATCGAATACAATATTAATACTAGTACCATGGCTCTTAATTACGAAATCAACGTAGTGGTAACAAATTTGAGCGAATTTTGGCCAAATTACTCTGTGAAGCAAATCACCAGCGTCTATAACGTAAATAGGACTTTGTGGTAAACTTTAACTCAAAGGACAACTATTCTTGAACACAGTAGCAAGAGAAGACCTAGTTCCTTTTCGAAAAGTCAGGTCATTGAACAGAGCAGGGGGATGACAGGAAAGTACATATTTTAAGCATAGATCACAACACAACACAAATAATACAGTGGAAAATCTTATTGGGATAACTACCACATTCTGTTCATCTCGCTTTACAGTTCTGCTCATGGTTGCTAGATTCTTTACTTTGTTTTTGAGCTGAACTGGACCTGTGTGAATGATTTTCCGACAGTATCTTTTATTGAGGCAGTGCCTATATCCATATCCACATCACAGTTCACAGATAAATCCCTTATTACACCGTTGATCAATGAAACCACGATTCCGGAAGGACCTTCAAATGAAGAGTACTTCCTTAACCATTTCATGAATATCTTTAATCCATCTGTATCATCCTAAACTCTGGCGAAAATCTCCCAGCTCCATGTGCTGATCAGAATTTACTGTGAAAACGTCACAAAATGATTCTATATTGCTTCTGTCGCTTTCATACATGCAGGTATTGAATTCACTCAGCGAGACAAGGAGGGATCTGTCCCACACCTATTGGTTAATCCTCCTTGAACCTTGATTGATCTCATAAGCACTTGCTCGATGGTCATGTTGGTCCTGGTTCAACTCCAAATCTTGTTGGTTCTGCGTGTTGTAAAAAAACTTCTTTAACAAACCTCCCAAACTCAATAATTGTTGACAAGTGCTTTTTCAATTGCATCATGATTTGAAGGTACACATGGGCTGGTTTGGCCTGGTGAATATGACCCGCCACATGAAAGGGTGGTAGCATATACTGTATTGTATGCAGGTGCAAGCACCATTCATCAGTTCTCTCTGCACGTATTAACATATGCATTATTTAAACTTGTTCAAAGTATTGAGTACACAGTGTTGTAGTGTGGCTATTAATAGATTTCTCTTTTAGTCTTTTTTCTAGTATAGATATTATGTAAGCTACTAAGGGAGAGGTCACAGCACTTGCGATTGAGGTTTTCTTACACAACAGCTCTTCAAATTGTTGTTGTACATCAGCTATTTATTCTGAACTAATAAGGTTTTCTTCTAAAATTATATGTAATAAAATTGTAGCTATAGCCACCTGTGCTAAGGAGTGGGCTCACACAACCCTGGAATAGGCATGTGCTGTGATCATATGTTGTACAGTATTTCTAGCATACACTTGCTCCCGTAATTCTTCAATGCCACTACCTTTCATGAGATAACCAACAACTCACAAGGAAGACATTAAAAGGTAGAAACCACCTAGGCGAATCACAACATTGTTAAGAGGATTATCCTTAAATGTAGAAGATACAATATCTAGAGCTTTATTGTACAATGGTTGGTCAAAAGTAACCACGCGCAACTTCTGGCTCTGCTTTTTAAACTCCTCAGGGGCATAGTATAGAAAAGTGTAGATCATCAACAGAGTAGTACGAGTACAACAGAGTAGTATGAGTCAAGTTGGTGAAGGGCAGAGGAAGCACCGTTAAAGTCGAATAGGGGCAAGGATCAGTCTCCATCGATGCCTCCATGAATCCGCCCCAAGAAGGATAGGAATTAGCACTGCATAAAGGTTCTGTTATCCACATTAAGCCAAGGTAACGGGCTTTAGCAGCGTGCCCTCCATCAATTTGCACCGAAGATACATCCTTCAAAGTAATCAAGTTTAGTCCAAATTTATTTTTAAAGTCATATGTCATTATCTTCAAAGTTCCAAAATCCAATATTTCAATATCTGTCGTAGATACTAATGGCCGAGGAACCGTAGGTGCAGGATGCACTTTATTTGCTGGCATTACACACTTGATACCTCCCAGAGCGTGAAAGGTTTCGTACCCATCCATTGTGCGTACATTGGGGTCAGCGTTGTCGAAAACAAAGTGCACAAATTTGGTTTCTCCCACTATTGCTGTCGCAAACACAGTAACAGACTACTGATACTTTATAATCTCCCTTTAGCCTGCATTGACGCTGATACTGGTGAATATATCAATTAAGGTACAGGATACAAATTCCCTGTGCAGTAAAACACCAATACCAACCTATAACGGAGACATGAAACTCTTCGGTCTAGCTGCAGCAAATGATCGAATTAGCAACTGCAATTCGTTTTTTGGGCGCACATTCTTTTCCTATTTTCGGCCTCGAAGAAAGCTATGCAGATTTTCTGGTATTGTTTTGCATCCTCCTCCAGCCATCACCTCGGTGCTTGGGTATGTGTTACAATCGTACCAGTGTGAGCAAATGTCCTCTCTACTAATAATTGTGGCTGCCTCAACAATTCTCTTTCTTTCATCCCTTTGGCTTTTGAGAGTCCTCAAACCACTTATAATTCAAAATACGAGAAGACCACGGGAACAAATGAGTAAATCTCAATTTTCACCTGGGGGACAAAAAAAAACATAATCTCAGTAATGATTTTTTTTTCAGGCCTGTGTAGCTCTTATTATTTTGTGAAATCTTTTTTAATTGTTCAAATAGATTGTCCAAGTAATACTGACAGTCTTAGTGACTCTCTAGGTACTTACACAATTCTGCGAATCCCTCTGATTTATCTGCATATAGGGCTTTAGTGTTGGCTTGTACTCCTCTGATACATGTGGGTACAGATACAAGCCTACTAAATATAGGATAGCAATCGTGGTGATATCGTGCCTCTGCAGCAACTAGATCAATTACAGGGTTTATTCTTGAAATAACAATTTGTCCCCAATCATCGGCTCATTTTGCGCACAAAACTGTTGTTCTTCTTTGACTCCAAAGTCATTGCCTATTTGAATACTAGTTTTTGATTGAAATGTTTCTTATTAACAACCACGAGTTAGGCACAAAGTAAACACTTTGTCTTGAGATTAAAGCTTGAATCCACTCTTCTAAGATACTGGCTAGACTTTTCCTCCTGGTGTGTGTGTTTTCACCCTTCGATTGTAATGCTTTCTACAATTATTATGAAGCTTCACTGATTCTTTCTCCATAAGTAGATTATAAATTCCATCTTTTTGTAGCACACTAATTCTCTTAAGATTTTCTAGGCCAGCTTTACCCTCAAAAGAGTTGTAACCCTATTTGAATTTACTCTTGCAATTACACACAATTCACATTCCACTGTAACATATTACATAAAAACGTACACCGATTTATTAACACGCACAAAAATCCGAACACCCAAACAACTAGCGAAAAACTGATTGTAATATATATAGAAAACAAAACTGCATGCAGCACCTGAATTAGTGACGCGTCCATATTGCATGTGTTCACTAAGCTCCAAACAAACTGAGCGTGTGTGGTCTGTATTGTTGTATTCATTTCTGGTTCTCATGTACACCTATAAAATGAACTAAGGATGATTTCTCTGTAATTTTGATCCCTCCACAACTTTTGCTTTAAACATTTTTTGGTCCTTTCTCTCTTAATAATAAAAACAAATACTTCCAAATAGTTTGTCTTCTTCTCGGTACCATACAATAGTAAGCAGCCTGTACAGTGTGGTAAAAATGTGTCATGAACATATAATATACATTATTCATATCATCAATGATGTAATTATTGTTACTATGCAAATTTTATATTTCTATCATGTTTTGTTCAGCCATTAGGCTTGAAAAAGCAAAAATCCAATATGGTGGTCTATTTTCTGTCATTGTGGATCCAGCCCAGCAGGGATTTCTTGGGACTCAACGGATTATTATTCCATGATGCCAGTTATATAGGTTCAAAAATTTTCAGCTTGAAATTCCGTTTTTCCATCTTAATACGCTTCTTTACTGGACTAATATACGTTCAACTTAGTGGTCCTTACACAAATTCAAATTCTTGTAAATTATAGTAGCTTAATACGGTAATAGGATTGTATACATTCTTTGAATTAACTAAATTCTCAGCTTATTTGCTTTATGCTTGACTTCAAAAAAGTAATCTTATAATTTGACAAGCTTTTATAATTATTTAAATGGAACCTACCCTGGTGTGTGACTGTGACTTAATGAAACTCTCCTACATTGAAATCCATTTTATTTGGCTCACTCATCATCAAACTATCCTTAGTACAAATACCATAGAACTCCAGTGAAATTTAATCAACTATCTTACATCTTATATTGCTTGGGTTCCTCATAACTTTAGCAAAACTGCAGTTAACAAACCCTTCCTTATATCTTCCTGATCCCTGATCAAAGTACGCTGTTGCCCACTTGGCCATACCATTTGGTGCTGTTGAGTCATATTTTAGTTCTATCTGTATTAACCAATTGGAATTTATTTTATTAAGGGCCTGCCTACCCTCTCTGGCAGTGTGTTGAGCTTTCAGCCCTCAATATAGATGTTATAGCTAATCTTATACAAACTAGTAAGTTCCTGCCATCATGTTGGCAGGATTACTTGGTTGTTGAATCTTTTGGGAGGTTAGCTTACCAACAGGCATCATTATTTTTTTAAGAACTTGAGGAGATAAGATGAGAACCAAAGTGAACACCAAACTTTGTGCAAGCAACCAAAGTAAGACTGATCAACATCAAATAACACCTCACTATCTACAATGCTGTTTAGTTTAATTTTACGTTTCAACCAGTTTGCTATATTATAATGTTATAATTTCCATTTCTTATTAATGTATGAACAAATTCTCCACTTCATGAAAAATTGTGAAACTGCTATTTCAAGTAATGAGTAATAATAAACTAATAATTATTGGGGTTAGGTTTTTTATGTGTTCTTTAGACACATTTAAAACCACCCTACTGACATTTTGGGGAAACGTTTTCATCTGTAGCTACGGTCTAGAAGATATCGGATGTGTGAATGCACAATACATAATTTGTATTCACCCTCTCCTCCCCCTAATGTCTTTCTTTATGTAATATATTAATTATGCTAGTATAGTAGGAATTAGGAGAATGGAAATAAAAGGAAATGTACTCACATATGTGTGAAGGAAGAGTGTTAACACAATAATATTATTAATAGCTAAGAAATGATTCAGTTAAAATATGGCAATATTGGTCTACTCTAAGGTTTGTGCAGTGAAGAGAATGCTAAATCACCATGACAAAAAAACTTTTGATTACTTATTTGTAATCCTGGTTAAGTCAATTACTTTAGTCTTTACTTAGTAACGTAAAAAAAAGGTGGTGTAGCTTGTGAAACAAGAAACCAAACCAATTATGTATAATATGACAAGTCTAGACCATAAAATGAGAGAAAGCCCCTAGTGTTGTGTAAAAATACACGGTGGTTGGTGGTGTACAAATGCCTACCAGAAGGCGGGGAAAACTACCTTCCTTATCCTTCTATTAGTGTATTTATATGGGTAGTGTGACGAAATGCACAATTTTTATTAATTCAGTAGCACATGAAATATGAGAGAGTTTAAATATGTTTAAAAACAACAGAGGCAGAACAGAAACAAATACTATGTTAAACACAAATCGATGGTTTGCTTGATAAAGTATTTATGTCTACCAAACAGTGTAAAAATGCATGAAATAAGGGGGAAAAAATCCATTATTTAATTATAACACTGTTTTATTACAAGAAAGGGGTTGTAAGGTTAGGAAACTTAATAGGAAGCGAGGCTAAGGAAAGAGCAATAGCATAACGCTAGGTCAAAACTACTCCTTATCACCCACCCCCACCCTAATTGGCGATGCTCTACTTTGACGGCCCCAAATCTCGGCGAGTTATTTCTTTTAAATCTGCAACTACTTTAATTTGTGTATAAAACTTCATTATATAGAGAAATGTATTCATTTTTTATAGCAAGTTTCAATGAATAAGCTCAAGAATGTCTGAGGATAGTTATAAAATAAGGTGAATGGGGAAGTGGCGAGAACGGGAAGTTAAGTTTGCTGGGTTGATAGTACTTTTTAAATCAGCCCCTGAAAATGTATAGTAGAAAAAAAGGGGGGGGGAGATTAGGGTTAAGTGGAAACAGTAGTGTGTTTATCACAGCTTTGAATATTAGCCCTTTTAGTTGTTAGAGAAAGATCGCCGTGGGTCAAGTGAACCGAAACAAACAAGATAACACAATAAAACAAACGTTAGTCAGCACAATAAAGT
>CABFVX010007220.1:0-32518 GCA_902151425.1 Timema shepardi
CCCCCGAGAATCAAACCTTGGTTCATTAGGCAGACACACTAATTAGAGTTAAGGTGCCGGACCAGAATTTTTCAAGGAACACATTGCATAGATAATCCAGCACTACATGTGTGTTTTTGCAGGTGCGGTGTTATCCCTGTATAACTGGGGCGGAGCTATGTTTGTCAGTGGATCACAGGACAAGACTGTGAGGTTCTGGGACCTGCGGACCAGGGGCTGTGTCAACATGGTCACCCCTGCTACCGTGCCAGGAAGTCTGGTAAGAAACTGATGGGGCCTTCCGCTTTTCACCTCTGATGAGTAAAGCCTGAATGTTGGTTGGAATGGTTGACTTCACATAATGTTTTAGTATTTTATTCTCCAGCTAAGATCGTGTTCCATAAGATTTTAAGTCTTGGCATTTCTCTGAATTAGATGTTACTGTGTAAATGCCTTAAACACCCCTTTCTAAACATTATAAATGTGCAATTAATAACCCAGATTTTTTTAAACAAAACTTGACCTAGATCCATTAAACTTTCATGGTGCGAATCAACCAATGTTTGTACCCATGTGCTTACTTTTATCTACAGCAAGGTTCCCCGGTAGCAACCATATGTGTGGATCCATCCGGTCGACTGTTGGTATCTGGCCATGACGACTCCTCCTGTGTTCTGTTTGATATTCGTGGTGGTCGCAGTGTGCAGTGCTTCAAGCCCCACTCCTCGGAAGTGCGCTCTATAAGATTCTCTCCAAGCGCCTACTACTTGCTCACTGGTGGTTATGACCAAAAGCTGGTGCTCACAGACTTACAAGGTAATTTCTCTTACTTATTATGGTATTGTACTAATGGTAGGCCCGTTTGCACATTTCAAATTTTAAAATACGTTTCAAATACACCTGTTGAAAAATGTATAAATAAGCCGTTCAGGTGTTCGTGTGATCTGAGGCATTGCTCTTGCAATAAGCTGGGTTGCCAAATACTTCTGTTTGAAGCCTGATCAGGTATAACAAGGTAGATTTTCTCCACTTTACTTCCAAACAAATGGTGCATTACCCCAAATTATTCCTGACATATTATCAGCATAATTAGTACATATGCTTATAACCTGAATCGGTAGTAAGACGCGATGCTAATATACAGGATTTTTTTTAAGTTGGCACAGCAAAATACCTTTAAAAACACATTTAAGGAAAAAAGTTTCAAACAAAATTATTTGGGTTTGAAACGCTGACAAAATTAAATAATTATTTGATTATTCAATGGAACAGGGTTCAATTCTCAGTCTCGGCGCAGATTTATCTGATTACCAAACCCTTCCTTCACCTCTGACAAGACGTATATTAATCACAACTTGTTAATGTGTGGAATGCCAGGCCTCCACCGTGGTTCGGATCCCATGTTAAACTGTAGGTCCTTAATTTCATCTCACAATCACCCTACCATTACACATTAGCGTAAGTGTGTATAACCCGAATGGGCAGTAATAATAATAATAATAATCAGTGGAAGTCTTCAAGATCATCTCAAGGTCAAATATTGTTTTTCAAATGGGACCTTGCATTGTTTTATTGCAGAATCATATACTACAAAAAAAAACCACTTTTGTCTGAAATGCTTTTTTATTTGAGGTCTGTTTTTGATTATATTTAATGAATGAAAGAAATAGATATATTTATATATTTTTGGAACTGTTTTTATTTAAATTTATTGCATACTAGAATCTGTGGAGTGTAAACAAATACAAGTAAAACAGACCTGACTATATCTTTGCTCTGTGATCTGTCACAAGTGTAAGTTGTTTTGTCGACAGGTGACCTGACTATATCTCTATCCTGTCACAAGTGTATGTTGTTTTGTCGACAATTGACCTGACTATATCTCTGTTATCTGTCACAAGTGTATGTTGTTTTGTTGACAGGTGATCTGTCTATATCTCTGTCCTTTCACAAGTGTATGTTGTTTTGTCGACAAGTGACCTGACTATATCTTTATCATGTCACAAGTGTATGTTGTTTTGTCGACAAGTGACCTGACTATATCTCTATCCTGTCACAAGTGTATGTTGTTTTGTCGACAAGTGACCTGACTATATCTCTGTTATCTGTCACAAGTGTGTGTTGTTTTGTTGACAGGTGATCTGACTATATCTCTGTCCTTTCACAAATGTGTGTTGTTTTGTCGATAGGTGACCTGACTATGTCTCTGCCCAGTGTGGTAGTGGCACAGCACCAAGATAAGGTTATATCTGGTCGTTGGCATCCCACAGAGTTTGCTTTTCTAAGCACCAGTGCGGACAAAACCGCGACACTATGGGCCCTCCCGCCCGTCTGACCGAGCCCCTACCCCTGTCTCGGAGAACTAAGATACTCATGATGTTAATGGATCAGGGTTGGCAACATTTAAGAAAGAATGCACATTACTTAACATGATCGTACACAAGGAATCTCAAACATTGGAGAAAAAAAAATTGTTAATGAAATTATACACTTAAGACAGTCATATTTTAAATACCAAGATAAAATTTTAATACAAAATACCATATCAATGTTGAAATAAATTTTAAAGCCGGAATTTGAAATTAGGCAATGATTAAGTGTCAGTTTTTTCCCAGATTTTCAAAATGAACAGGCTTTGTAGTGCTCTGGGAAATTTATTTTTCAATATATTGTATGTAGGTATGTAAAAATTACCCTTTCTGCCTGGGATTACAAATAATGTTTAATTGCAAGGTCATTGCTTTTTATAATGTTTGCTATTAATAAAATACCTTGTTTGTTATTATTTTTTTTAAACACAAGGGTCATATAATTGTTATAATATATATATTTAAGTAATAAGGGACTGATATAATTATGAAACTATTTTGTGTCAATATTTTAAAGAAAATAATTGCAATCTCTCATGCTGCACGCTTTAAACATTATGTAACTGTGTGTGTTAGTAATATAGTTTTATAATGTACCAGTTGTAAATAATGTATATTTTTTCTATGTTGTCACCATTAATTAATAACCATAAATTGATTACTGTAAATAATATGAATACAAATTGTAAAATTACATGTTTAATTCAATCATTTGTCATTATTATCACCTGTTCCAGCAAGTGGCCAGTAAGTTTATTAAAACTCCTCTTTCTGTTCTTCCACCAATCTTGTCCTTTCACTCACACACTTGCTGCTATTTGTTCCTCCTAATTTTTATGTATATCTTGTGATCTTTTCCCTAAAATTCGACTACATCATTACCCATTCTATCCTGGTCACATGTCCATATTATCCTGTGTACCCCCTGTAGCCCAACTCTTGCCCAAACATCTTTCTCCTGGTCACACTAATTCACTCCATATTGATGGAATGGTTTCAAATGTTAAATCAATTATTTATGTACAAATTATAAAGTTTATGGTCATCTGCATATGATATTTAATTTTTTTTTAATCTGAATCTAGACTATAAAATATAACTTTTGATATTGTAAATATAATAGTGTAGGTTCATCCTAATAATTTTTTAATTATTCTAATAAAATCTAGAAATGTTTATCATTGATTATTTGGTAGCTGCGCATTGGTAAAATTTACATAATTTAATTTGTAAATACTTTACATTTATCCACTCATAGAGATAATCACAATTATGTCCCCTCAACGAAACTAGTTAATCTTGCACTGTAAATATTTTTCCATAACTACTGTTAAATCATTACCCATATTTTATTCAAACTGTTCATTTTGTACTAATCATTCATCATATAATTGTAATATTTATATTTTTTTAAAGATTTTTTTTATTATTGAAACAAGGTAATTGAGCACACACCAAATATTATATTAGTATTAAACTTGAATTTAAATAGTGATTTTGTCGAAATGCTAAATAAAATATAATATGTATATTAGTATTAAAATTGATAATTTAAGGAGGAAATATATCGACCCTTAGAAGAAAATTTTTTACTGTAAATTTTCTTTTCTTATTTTTTCCCCTATGTCTATGCGAATCCAAATTGAATCTCATGCTAAAAAAAAATGAGTCAGAGTTAAATCAAATAATTTGAGGCTTACTGTGATAGTGTTTTAAATTGAATTTAAGTTGTCTAATCACTTTATAAACATTTTAGAGTCTCTAAAATAAATGTAATCATAGTGCAAAGGTTAATTAACATTTACAAAAAGGTGGTCCTAGCTACTTTTTTTAAATAAAGTATTTATCCTGTCACAAATAACTGTCACCCACGTAATTCCTTTATGGAACTCCAGTTAATTTCTCTCACTCTACCCTGCATCTGGTTTATTAATTTGTTAATAATCTTATAATAATGTAACTCAATAAGAAAAAAAGGAAAAAGAGACTATTAAGTATAAATTTAATGAAGAAAGCCCACCTAAGGAAAGATGAAAAAAGTGGCAAGAATCCAATACACAAAGGTGACATCTTTCTTTAGTTTATATTTTAAGGTACGTATACATTTGTGAGCTGAACTACTCTTGGCGATCCGCCTCCTGTTAATTTCTCTGACAAACACAAAGATGTTCTCAGTTCACATTGGGATGGCATTGTGTGTAGTTCGTTATTTTTCTTTCTGCTCTCGAACCTCAAGCCTCCATATAATTTTGTGCTTATTGATTTTGTTCCACCATTTTTTATTTAATTATGGAGTGGCCAGAGAAAAATTTATTTAAATTGATTGATATTTATAAAACCAAATCTTTACTCCAAGATCCTAAACATAAGGACCATTTCAAAAAGCAGCAAGGGTACAGGAAAAGGAACGTTATAAAATATAAATAATAACAATATGTTTCCTGTATGGAAATGTGGGGTCCAATCTTCTGCAGCAGATTCTCAAAATCAGAAGACTACATTCGTGTGAAATTCTTATATTGGCTGTTTATTTCTTGTGACTTCAAGTCCATCATAAGCTCCATATCTGTGGGTATTTTATACAAGCCTGTGCCACCAATGTCGTAGTTTCCTCTTATTCTTGCACAAACTAGCCATCACTAAAGCCACACCACTCGCCACCAAAATCACATAATTTTCCTCGCGCAAAGACATGATTGCAAGTACACGCACCGGTGACAAATGACTGCTGGTGGTTCGCGGTTGGTTGCTTTCCCATGGATCTCTGAAAGTTCTTTGTGAAAATAATTTCAACGAACAGTTCACAAGCGGTTCGGCTCGCTAATGTAATTGAGTAATATTTCGGCATTGTTGCCTTTTACCGACAAAAAAATAAGGGAGAATACACTTTACACAAAAACTAAATTACTCCATTGACAATTAAAAGGTGAACACAATTCACACTTTACATTGATGCCACTTAAAGAAAATTGATCGGTACTGCCCAATTCCCTGACCTAGGTTTCATTCCAACGGAACTTATCAGGAGGGCGTGTAAAACGCACAATGCAACTTCCTAAAAGAGGAAACACAAAGACCTTAAATGGAGAAAAAGGAAATTGATAAAAAATTATATAACACTTAGATGGGAAAATGTTAAAAAAAACTATATAACACTTAAATGGGAAAATGTAAAAGGAAAGAATAACATAAAGGACAAACAAAGGAAATGGACAGTGGATGTGAAAAGTATTAGATTTAAATTTGAATATGAATCAAATGATTATTTTGATTGTAAACATACTTTATTTAGAATTTAGGTATCAAGAAATGGTATAAAAATTAAACACTTAGAAGAAAAAAAAGGCTTGTATGCGTCACACTGATATATTCCACTATGCTTACAGGTGGTTTTTCTTCTTTATTGCTCTTGGATATATTCTGTGTTATTTCAGTTGTGATGTGATGTACTTGTTGCACATCTTTCAAATAACAAATTCTTTCATCCATTTAGTGTATAGCTGCTAACGGTTGTATTCATTCTGTTGAGTGCCCTCAGCTTCTATTTTATTTCCACACTTGAAATGGCAAACGGCATTTATCGCTAATAATTTCGGTGTAGCTACCAGCTAAGAGCCTTTTATAATCTTAGACACTGACACTAAATCAATCCGTCGGTCAACTCATTATAATTCTAGGTCTTTCCACACAAGCATTTAGAAAGTATATTTGGAGCAGTTTAATCTTTTTAATATTGGTTTTATACCTCAAACTAAATCAAGAGTTAGATCTGCCATATGATTCTGTAGGGACATTTTTCGTGTGTTGGCTAAATATTTCTTGCCTATATTGCCTTTGACATTAATTTAATGATACTGGTGCTAAATAATTTTGCATATTATCAATCATGGTAAAGGCCAGACTACAATTCCTCCCCCCCTCTCTTCCAAGATATATTTTCTGAGAATAAATTTCTTAAGAGGAATATCTAATCTCTTCTGGTACTGTCCTAGATACTTCATTTTGGTAAGGATCAGAGTCAACTACACATATATAGCTCTTAGAATCTCCACTTCAACAATTGAATATATTCTAGATTCCTTTTTTACTTTTATCTAGGAAATCATGCTTATAATACAATTCAAAACTTAGTTTGAATGTAATAAATGCAGTGATGTATTTTATTCCACAAGATTGAAATGTTAAAAATACACTTCTCTGTTTGAAAATGTGATTAAATTTTGTTTGTGTGGTTTGTGTGATACATATTTTAAAAGGAGATATAACAAGGATGGGATCAAAAAACATATTTTCTTGAAAAAATATAAATTTTTAGGGTCGATATATACCTCAAATAGGTATTTTGCCAAAATGCTTTAAAAAAATGTATATTAGTTGTAATCATGACATCTTTGTAACTTGGTACTATAGTTAACTCATAGAAAATTAAAATACATTTGTGTACTGTATTTATCGTGCCTTCATTTGCATAAGCTGTGTATGGCAACTTCTAATAATTTATCATTAAAAATATAACAAAATACTATTAGTTTTTTATTGTCCAGCTTTTCTCTCTGATTCTTCTTACTACCTATTCAAGTTATGGGCATATATAATAACTCATATGGGGTAGGGATGAGGAAAGAAGCATTTGAGAGGTAATTTAGGACTGCATTTGCCTGGAGGGAAAGTGGAAAACCACATATGAATCTATAAAACTAAGATTAGCCACCTACTAGCGATATTAGTGCTAACATTTGCAGATAGAGGGTGTCATGTGATTATAGCAACGAACCCCTATGGCCGTTGATCTTAATTTTATAGACCAGAGCCGCGACCTATTTATTCAAGTAGCTCCTCATTTGTTCTCACAGGGGTGAGTTTGACCGTTTCAGACCCACTGCTTCACCGAAAAATTCTGGAAGCACCAAAAGATCGAACCTGGGACCTCTGTATTTTTATCCAGGGATTCTGACCACTAAACCACCACATTATTAAATTGAAAATTGATACCTGGACATGAGAATTAAACCAGGGACCTTTGGCTTAGTGGTCAGAGCTCTTAACACGGAGTTATCCAAGAATTATCCGCTACGCATATTTTAATGCCGAGTCTGTGATGGACATGAAGATCTCATCTGCTACATATGAGTGACCAATTAAAACGCAAGCTATCAGATAATACAATCACTTTCATCTCGAGTTACATGAAGTTCCCTTTCACCTGGGACACTTTCAAGAAAGGGTGGCACCACATAACGTCACACTTTCAAGATAAAGCCACTAGGTTACTTCAATGCTAAGATGGGTGTGGAAGAAGGCCCGATGATCTGGTCATTACTGTATTAGAGTTGAAATATGGGATTCAGATATTAATAAATTGCTTCATATTGATTAAAGGTGTTTTTATATACTCTTCTTTTGAAATATGATAATATCTTGAGATAATAATATGTAAACAAGTTTTCTTATAACTTATTTAATTGACTTAAAACACTAAGAAAAAATATAAATCTATGAAAAAATATAAAATTTTAAAAACAATGTAAATACATAATACAAACACTTAAAAGAACAAAAAAACTTATTTTGAAAGATGATTTCACTTTTTTTATCATTCATATTTATTCGTACAGGTTTAAATATATTATAAACACAAGCTTAAACTTGCTGAAGTCATCTTGAAATAATTAATAATAGAGCAATTAAAAAAGTTTCATTGCAGAGATTTTTTTAAATCTTTATCTTTTATGTTTTCAAATGTATTTTGCAAAGTTTTTAATTGGCCTCTTTTAAACATTTACATTTTCCGTTGGTTATTTATTATCAAAGAATGGGATAAGTCCTGAAAACTTTATTGAGATGCAAAATGAGTCAAAAGTGCGTTACGGGTTTGTATTAAACATATCAGGTTATATATATAAAAGATATAACCAGTTTAACATTAATGAATCACCATAAATTGTCTCTCATGTGAAAGCTCTCATTCAACTGCATGTAATTCCTGTGACTTATACACACATTCTTTAGTGTGTGGCTGACATCGAGCAGATACATAAACACTGTGGCACAACACTAGCGGGACACAGAATCTGTGTTGTGCCCCTTGGTAAAGGTTCCATTTACTCCAATGCATTTGCTGTATCGCCACTATGTGTCTTGAAAGTGTCCCGTGTAAAAGGGCTCTAAATGGGCAGGAAGGAGGAAGATAGAGTTAGAGGTAGTGTGAAACTCTTTGGGAAATACTTTTGTATGTTCAGCCGGAATTTGAACTCCAAAATCCCTG
Source organism: Timema shepardi (assembly GCA_902151425.1). NCBI lineage: Eukaryota > Metazoa > Arthropoda > Insecta > Phasmatodea > Timematidae > Timema > Timema shepardi. Next base: position 8,614 of record CABFVX010007220.1, read on the forward strand.
TTGCCGGCAAATTAGGAAGATTTACACCTTTGTGTGTTTTCCAAAATAAAATTAGAAATAACTGTTATATTTGGAAGAAGGTACAGGAAAAGGTGGATAGAAACACATAAAAGGGAACAAACATAATGTATTTTTTAATGCAAAGAAGAACACAGTTCACACGTTCCACTTTTACCACAAATGGTGTGGTGTGAATTGTGTTCATCTCTTCATTGTTAAAACCATATTTTGTTCATCCCTTTTATATGTTTTTATCCACCTGTACCTTCTTCCAAATATAAAAAAAATCCCTCAAAAAGCAAAAGATATATATATATATTCGGATCCCATGTCCATTTTCTATGTTTGTCCTTTATGTTATATGTTTCTTTAACATGTTCCTTGTCCTATCATTCTTTACCAATTTCCTTTTTCTCCAATTTTTTTTTTTTGTTTCCTCTTTTAGGAAATTTTGTTGCACGTTTCACACTCCCTGCTGATGAGTTCCGATAGAATGAAACCTATGTCGAGGGATTGGGCAGTTACAATCAATTTTCTTCAAGAGGTAGTCATTACCTCTTTGACCAGTGGCAGCAATATAAAGTGTGAAGTGTTATTTTTTTCAGTATAAAAGTCATATTTTGTTCATTCCTTTTATATGTTTCTATTCACATTTACTGTGCCTTCTTACAAATATAATTATCAAGAAACTAACAAATGACTTTTCAATCAGTCATATAATATGCAAAGACACATATTTATTAATTATTATCATTATGCTATTTCCAATACAGTGGTTTCATGGTTAAGAATTAAAATTTAAATGTAGGAATTTATAAAAAAAATGTCTGTTTTCATCACTTAGCCAAATCATACTGATAATAATCAAGAAAAATATTTTAGCCAAAGCAAATATATTTATCTACAATACTCTAAAAAAATTCTAGAAATAAACTATGAAAACTACCCTAAGTTAGTTTTATCTTCCATAACTGTATCTTTATCAATATTTGGCTTTTTCTTTTTCTGTCCATAGCTCAAACTAGCTTTATCAAATTCCAAAGCCATTACTCCAAGGTCTCCAGTATAACGATTCTTCGCAACCTACAACAAATATAGCAAATCAATTTTACACAAAAAAAACTAAAGCACAATTGTTGAAATAGTAATAGATTTTTTTTGTGTGATTTAAGAGAGTGTGGTCCAAATAACGGCCTGTGAGCCAAATTAGGCCCTCACAGTATCTTGGAGAAAAATTAAAGGTAGACCCTGGGTGGCAGGTATGAAATAGCTTATAGTTGAAATAAAAACCTTTATTTTAAAACGTCATGATTGCCTTTTTACTATGCATTAATTTGAATAGTAAAAATATGTATAAATATATATATTTCTAATGCTAAGTTGTTTTTCAAAAGTGTGTGTGCATATTTATTCAATAATACATTTTGGGAGTAAAATTTGAAAGACTATCTATGAACCAAAAATACCATATTGGTCCAAATATAGAGTGAGTTTTTTTTCGTTGTGCTGTTTTTGATTACTTGTCCAATTACTTCACTACAGTATTAATAATTAAGCCATTCACAATAATCTAAATATATTTAAAAACCAATAATAAATTATCAAATTGTTATGTATTTGATTCTTAAAACTTTGCCTACATAGCTAGCGCTTGTCAAAGACGTGAGGAGAAAACTCGAATCAATTTTAAACAAACAATCGATAATGCATAGAGCTTACTAGACAGTTTTAGTGATGCCTAACTTAAGTTTTAATTTATGAAACTCCACCAAATATTTAACTTTTAAATAATACAAGTAAATTATTATCTTTGATTAAATGTTCCTAGATCATCAGTTTTGAAATAAGAATAAAGATGCTTGTTTAATTCACTAATTTTTTTATGCTTGGCTCTCATGGTGGCCGACTTTTACGGTAATTCACAGCAGGCGTGTTTATCGGTTAGATTTTTTGTAACATGTATTTGTTTATCTTTTCCTTATAAAAGTAACAGTTTGTGTACTTATCCTTTGATTTCTTCCTATATCTCTTTACTTTATGTTATTTTATGTATACCATTGTGAAAGTGAAAGTGTCATGTTTTAAAAGCTAGTATGATCGAGTCCAATGTTCGTATTTAGGTGAAGTAGGATATGTATGAGACTCGGAATTTCACCAATGATTATCATTTATCATAGTAAAAAATTAAATTCTCATTTTTTTTTTAAACTTTTTCAAAGTTAACCTTCTTATGCTTAAGCAATATTTGCGACAAAAAAATAAATTGCTTAGTAAATATGCAACACTAAATTCTGCAACCCTAATTAGATTTTAAGTCAAAACAGGTGTTTTGTTTTGTAAATAAAAAAAATTGTTAGTATTACAAAATAAGACTACCATAATTATATTTTCTTCATTCATGATATAATAAATACCACTTTAAAAAAAATCTATTTATAACCACTTAAAAACTGGGTGTTGTCTTGGATTCGGGTAAATGCAGTATTTTGAAGGTGTTCTACATGAAAAATAAAAAGTATCAAATATACCACGAAGTAAAATCTCTACAAATTTGACACAGATTTATTAGACCCTCTGAATGCAGGAACTCTTAAAAAAATGTATGTCAGAAACAGAGCTGAGATTTTTCACCAACTAACACTGACTGACTAAATTATCTGTGTGAAACTATTTTTATCAAATTTAAGAGGTGAATTGTATTTACCTGCAAATATTTTTTTCCCCTGAGTGAGGTCAGTCTCTTGTCTTGAATAATAAGAATATTGTCTGCTTCTTGAGCGGCCTTGGCACTGCCAAATATGGAGCTGGAAGTAAGGTCTTCCGTGTCTCGTTCTTTCCTGGGGTGGATCACCAGAGTGACATGACAGTTCTTCTTTGTCGCAAACGTCCGGAAGCTGGCGATGATAGCGTCTTGTTTCCAAAATCTGTCCATATGTTTAGACTCTTCAAACACTCCCATCATGAACTGAACGTTGTCAATGATAACGTGAGATATGTCGTGAACATATGTTGCATGTTCTACAGCTTCCATGACCACCTAAACAATAACAATTCACTCTCAATTATCAATGATAACCTATTCGAGAACCTGCAGTCTAGGTTTCATGGGAAAAACTATTAGATCTACTTTCATGTATTCATGTGTCAGGTCATGTGATTTGATCTGGAGCTGTCACGTTTGATAGAGATTATCAATACCTATAAAATAACAATAATAAAATAATAGCTTGCTTCAGTGTTCACATGGTCTAAGAAGTCTTCACTTGTGTTAAACTAGACTGCCAATGACAGGGAGATCGAGGTTTGAATCCTGGTTACATGTACAAAGAGTGGTTTTTCCAAAATAGTTTTCCATTCGCCCTTCACACAAATTCCGTTACACTTCATCTGAATTCAACTTTCCTCATAATTATCTAGTACATGTGTATATAACCTGAACAGGTAGTAAGACGCTGTGCTTAAAAAAATTACTAAAATGTTAATTTTGGCCACAAAAAAATGGGTTTGTATTCCACACTATGCTTAAAATATGTTAATATATCTTTGATAACAATTCTTGTTAGGTAAAGTAAACAAAATGCTTATTAATTATAATCAAATTTAAGAAAGGTATATATTGAAATGTTTTATAATCCCCACAAAGATAGTGCTCTTTAACGCCTAACTTTGACAATGTAAACTAATGTTGCATGAACTTATAGGACTAGGGTCCAAATATAATATGTTGTTTTTTAATGTTTAACCTTTTTTAACATCATAACTTTATCTTATCTAACTAGGACATGATTCAGTTTGATGGTTATTCAAAAATTTGTGAATAATATTTGCTTCGATTCGAACTCAAGAAATCTGCTTAGTAAATGTATATTCAAAAGTTTATATTCTAAACGAAACAAATCACAGCAATTTTCTGGGTACATCAACTTCCTTTTTCAGCAGAAAATAATAAAACTCAAGTGTTGTGAATTAAGTTGTTCCATCTGTTGTGACAGGTTAGTCATTTATAAAACCTCATCACCATTTTGAACTTAGTGTTTTGGTCACTTATGTTTTATAGTGTATGTACCTAGATCATCACCTAATTCATATTTTTTATATAGCAAACTTGTATCTTTAATCTACATCCATTATGGTTTCCAGCCTGATGCTTGGGTTACTATTTTAGTCAAGCCATATATTTTTCCAATGCTGGCTTGCTAGGCCTGTAGTAGCTTCATATGCCTTATAATCTAAATTAAGACTAGGACAAGCACAACATTCAGTTTCCAGACGTTATTTCATCACTGTGAAACAATAAACCCACATTTCACCAATGATAAATTTTCCAGCCATGCCAGGAATTCAACCCGGGACCCTTGGCTCAGTATACAGACATGCTACCGACTGAGCTAAAGTGTCGGATCAAAGTCATATCATTTAGTGTAATTAAATGTAAGAATAACATAGGAGAAGTGCCCTTAAAGTGTAAGGAAGTGCTGTACGGGGCGTACTTTTTATCCATAGATACATATGCAGCAGAATCATTTACATTAGATGTAAGAGACACTAGGAACATGAAAACAATAGTAATGACGTTTTTGAGGAACACGTGTCACAAGGAGAAACAGTCAAAAGTGGGATTACAGAGAGTACAAGAGATAGTAGAGGAAGTAAGACTGACAGAAATGGTCATATAATCATGATGAAAAAGTAAATAATACAAAGGACAATGATGGATATGAAGTTTGTGGAAAAAATACTGTAAGAAAGACCAAGAAAGATATGAGAGAAGCAGGTAATAGCAAGTGTATGAGTTAGAGGATAATAAAGGATAAGAGTAATTTAGGGGAGGGAGAGAGAGAGAGAGAGAGAGAGAGAATGGACACATTTTACTAATCTGACCCAGCCATAGGCTGTAGTTCATGATATTGATGATGACATAAATTAGTGATGTTAAAGTAACCTTGACAGACTGCTGGCCATGAAAGGTCATGAAGTAAAGCGGTAGCCGTTCAAATTGGTCGGCCCAATGGTCGAACGTATCCAAGTTGGTTTCGAGTGGGATCTCAGCCATCTGCTGCAACATGGTGCGCGCCAAGCGAGCATTGCGGATCTCGAAGCTACCCCACAATGTGTTCACGCCTTGCATGGCTAGGTCCAGAGAGTATTCGCTGATGAACGTTGTTTTGCCACTACCTGTTGGGCCTGTGAGGACTGTGAATTCACCTCGCCGGTGACCTTTCAGTGTCCTGTTCAACGCGGGGAAACGTTTCCACTTCACACCTTCCACCTGTCACAAGAAGACTGTTCATAGAAATATATTTATACAAGCTTTCTTCTTAATCCCTGTCCAAAGATATTAGAACATTAAGGTGGGAAGATGAAAAGCGGCATTAATTAAGGTTAATAATTTTACAATTTTAATTTCCTAAATAGGTTAAGGGCCTATAAAGTGATATTAAGTTATTGAATTTTCCTCGTGGGCATTGCAGAATTTGGCCAAAAACATTTAAATGAAAGTAAAAAGTCTTTGTCAATATTCTGCAATGTCCATGAGAAAAATTCAGTAGCTATTGAAATTAATATATGTAGAAAATTAAACTCAATGTACGCTATCTATTAAAACAATAGTTTATTTACTTTTGCCAAAATGCTTTTTAGTTATAAAAACTTAAAAAGTACCAACTTTTAACTAGCAATCCCTTCCATCCCACCTTAACAGTTCACTAAGGATCCACTTGGGTTCTGATTGTCTGAAGCGAGCGCAACGCTTCGGCCATGAGTGAAATCCATTATTGTTAACAACAGCTCTAAAATAACGTCTCACTTTTTCAATGTTCTGCAGTTCAGAGAGCACATCTTCTCTCAGACTAGCGAAGGTGGTGATTGCTTGATGCCATATAGGTTGTGCCTGAGATACAATCCCTCTCAGATCCTGTCCGTGAAACAGAGCAACATGAGGAGACGGTTGTTTCTCCATTGGCCGCACCAAGAAACATCGTTTCTCGTCAAGCTTCTTTGCAAAGTTTCGAGATGTGTCCCATGAAGAGGACTCATTACCAAACCAAAGGACAAGTTTACTGTATTGCTCTAGAGAAGGCAGCACTTGTTGGGGGAGGTGAGACAAACCTGAAAAATAAAGAGATGTTACATTTACATGTAAATAATAATTTACGTTAGTTTCCTAAACATAATTATTTTTATTAGAATGTGTGTACAACCCGAACGGGGTGGTGGTGATGATGATAGTAATAGTAATAATAGTGATAATAATATTAGCAGCAGCAGCAGCAGTAGTAGTAGTAGTAATAAAAATAAAAATAATTTTCTTTGAATTTGAAATATAAGAGGAAGATAAGTTATTTTTTCCTGTTAAACTATTAAAATGAAAAAAAACTTGATAAAATCAAACATTGAAAAAAAAAGTGTATCTGAAGAAGATGAACTATAACTAATGATAATAAAAAAGAAAATATAAAAATGAGAAAGAAATCAAGACAAATTTTACTATATGGCACCTTTTGAAACTACCACACCCCATGTGATTAAGAAGTTTTATGCAATCCATGGTTTTTGCGATTCAGTTTAAATACCTGTACCCACATCTGCGTGGAGGGAGAGTAGAAAACCTTTGACCAATAAACCACCCTCAGTGCTCCTGCCTGGGAGAGTAGAAAGCCCTTGACCAATAAACCACCCTAAGTACACCTGGCTGAGATTCTAACTCTGATCTCCCTGTTATCAACAATTCAGTCTATTGCAAGAGTGACCCGATTCATTGGTTGAATGGATTAAGATGTCACTCTTGCAATAGACTAGACTTTCAATGACAGGGAGATCAAGGTTTGAATCCTGGTCAGGTGGTTTTTTTTTTCCTAAAATGGTTTTCCACTCTTCATCCAAATAAAGCCAATGCATTTTCTCTAAATTCAACCTTTCCTCATCCCTAACACATTCATGTGATTATTACATACATTTTGTATGTGTATAGCCCAAATGGGTAGTAAGATGTTGTTCAAAGAATTGAATAAATTTTGCAAGACCAATGAAGCAGGTCACACTTAATTAGTTAGCATCTTAAGTTATTGATGAAAAATTAAAATGTGTAAATAAATAAACAGTTTTAGACTCACTGCTACTAGGTCACCGCCCAAAAACCAACTGACCGTGTGGAAGACAAACAACTTGGGCAGCAGTCTTTTGTCCGGCTAGTGCAAGGGTGTCGGCCACAGAGGGCACCAACACCGCTACCTGCTGCTTGGGGCCCTTACCAGGCCGTGGGGCCAAGATCCCAGCACAGTTAGTAGCAGGAACAGTCTCCTCCTGTCCGGAGACGACATGCAGGACCTTGTATCCTGCCAGCTGGCCCCCCACACTGTGCAGGGGGAAATACAACGTTGAGCCAGACTTGTCTACTAAGGCATCAAACTGGGCTGCCACAGCCGGCGACAGTGTCTGGCGCAACATCATTCAAAATTAATTTGTTGTTTTTATAAAAAAAATTTAAACAATCTTATTTACATTTGGATAATTATATTTAGTAGCCTATTAGTTGTGATAAAAACTTGTATCCAGATTATTAGTAAAATAATGTAGGGCCTAAGACGTGTATTTTTCTAAATTAAAACTATAATTTGAAGACAATAGATGAGGGGGGGTGTACGAGACATTGGCGTAGTATATGATGGAAGGCAAATGTGGTCGTATTTTAAAATATTAGCCTTTGTTTATTTATTATTGTCTTTGTCTCCAAACATTTCAATTCAAACTGAAATAAAAGTTTTCCCACCTACCTGTAGCTTGAGACTGTTAAAAATGATCTTTAAATCCTCTTCTGCCAGAGATGTCAGTGGTTTGAAAGTCTTTTTCAACTGTTGCCAAGACTTGACCACTTCCTGTTCAAACTTAGTCTCTTCTTTGAGAGGAACTAAATATTTGGGAGGTATGGGTTTATTATTTTTTAGAAGATTCAGAATTTTTTCCAAGGCATCCCATTTACCAGCATGTCTACATTGAGGACAAAAAAAGAAACCTGAAAAAGATAGAAAGTTTAGTTTATTTTTAATAGTTACCAACCACCAAAAGAAATTATCTAGAATATGCGAAAAATTATTAGTTTATTCCTAGCCCTCATTTTTAATTGGTGTTTTTCATTAATCTGGGGATGCAGGATATTCGAGAAAGGTCAGTGTTTTTGCAGTCTTTGAATCAAAACCTGTTTGTGGTAAAAAAAAAAATATATATATATATATATATATATATATTGCTTCATTAAAAACATTGAATTTAATTTTCCTCACATGGTGACCGTAACAGTTCTTGAATATATGTCAAGGGTGTCTTGGAATTTGTGACAACTTTTTCCCTTCAATAAATTGATTTCCCCTCGTCTTCCATTCAAATGCCAGTATGGTAGACTTCCTCTAAATTCAATCTTCCTAATCTCTAACACATTAAAGAGTAATTAGTACATATACATACAACTCAAACGGGTAGTAGACGCGGTGTTAATAAATAAAAGTATGTAGCCCTTTAGGTTGGGCGAGTAGTCTAAGCACTCTCACAATATATCGGATCCTGGGGCAAGCACATTTAAGTTTATAATAAAATTAAGTTTTACTATGATTTGGATACAATTCAAAATTTATAATTTTGTAAAGTTCAGGATTCAATTTGAAATTTCAAATCTAAATAAATCTTGGATTCAAATTTGATGGGTTTAGCTACAAAATTTGAATCTATAATTTATACTTGCTTAGCAAATCAATGCAATCAAACAAGAAACCAGTTGCATAGTAATAATAATAATAATACTTAGAGCCACGTATTGCTATACGTTCGGATTATACGATTAAGAACTAATTAAGCTAATGGGTTAGGAATTAGGAAGGTTGAATATGGAGGAAGTGAGGCCGCATTTGTGTGGAAGTAGAATGGAAAACCATTTAGGAAAAACCACCCCAAGTTCACCCGACAAAGATTCAAACCTCGATCTCCCCATCCTCAGCAGTCTATCTCAACATGAAACCAGAGAGTTACCCAACTACACCACAGAGGCAGGTTTGCATAGTAGGGTGAATAGAGAAATTAACTTTAGTTCCAGGTAACATAGGAATCATATGGGTGACAATTGTTTGAGACAGAGATATTTTAATCACCGGTATTTTAAAAAATATAGCTAGGCTGACCTTTTTGTAAAAGTTTAATCAAACTTAGCATTATGAATAAACAAATGGTGTGGTCTTTATTTGATGTTTCATCTTTTGGGATTAGTGCTATTTAACACTTTTTTTTAAGAAACCTGAAACGTGCATAAAATTATATTGTCAATATTTTTTTAGATATTTTTGGATTAGATTGGAAAACTTAACATAGGTAACTAAAATATTCAACGCAGGTTTGATTTTAAAACATTATCATTATAAAAATTATTTTACTTTGACCTGAACCAATTTTAAAAATAAACTATGCAATCCAATTTTTGTAAGTAATGGACTAGACAAGGATTTTATTTGCTTAAATAACTTTAGCAAACCAAGATTCATTTTGGATTTGACTCTCAAAAATATTTAGGCATTAGATTTGATTAAGATCCGATTCGAGACAACCAAGATTCGGTTGCAAATTGAAAGTGAAAAATAGATTTAAATCAAAAACCAGTAGCTTAATTATGTTTAGATGCCCTACCTGTAGTTTTATTTATGTATATCTTAGACGCAAGTGGTGTATCACGTTTGGGAATTAGGTTTTCACAAAAAGGACAGCGTATTATTAAACTTGTAAAACCATCTTCAAAATTAATGTTACAGATTTTAAGAGTTTTTTTCATTATAGAAATAGTGACGCCGGGCAAATCTTCAATACTGATGCTGTTATACCAACGGACCAGAGTTAAACTATTAAATCCATTAGTTTGCTGTAAATTATGTTTATTTATTATGTAGTTAGCCAAAAATTTGATTTGTAAAAATGAATTAATTGGTGGTATTGGTGTGGATAATTTATTCTGTGAGGTTCCCCATAACCTAAAATATATATATTTTGTGTAAAACTTTGCGTGACACACATTTGTGTTCTTAAGACAAAGCTTATGTATAAATTTGACATTTTTCGTCCAAACCGAAACAAAATACAGCATAACATGTCCTACACACGCTATCACTATTCAAAGTAGACAAACAAACATATATAATGGCGCGAAAAAGGAAGTGCGCTGAGTTTATCTATGTAGCGGACTAAAAAGCTCTACATTCACAATAAGATAAGCGTGGTTAACCAACGTAGAAAATTGAATTTAGCTAAACACACGAATATAGTTCTAGAAGGAATCATAGATAGCGAAAGGTGCACTATAGTCCAAAAATCTAATAGGGAGCGCTATATCAAAAAGTATAGTTCAATAAATTCTAATAGATAGCGCAAGGTATCTCAAAAGTGTTTAAATTTTCAAAGTTTCCAAAAGTACCAATTTCTCGTGCTGCAGATTAATATATTGAAACAATTTGAATGATTATTTATTGTAGTTTATCTCACGTATATCCTTTTTTCCACCACAATAAACGTTTATTTGGTTGTGAAAAAGTTCAGCCTGCTCTAGAAGTACAGAGAACATTGTGTGTGAAGTTATAACTTGATTATACTTTGGTACAGAGAACATTGAATGTGCATCAACATCTTGACGCTACTAAAAGTACTGAGAACATTGTGTGTTTAGTAACAACTTGATGGTAATATAAATACAGAGAACAATGTGTGTGCTACAGCTTGTTGCTAACATAAGTACAGAAAAACATTGTGTGTGTAGCAGAAGTGGCTCTACCATTTAAGGTGAACTAGTATTAAAGGAAAGCTTTTTTTGTAGCAGTAAAAAAAATCAATTATTTCCAAAACATTATTGTAAAAATTCACAAATCTTATAATTTTTTCCCCCACATCATTTATTAACATTATGTTGCTCCGAGGTTACATGTTTACATTTATTTCCCTCTTGGATATTATAGCCAAATAACTATTCCTAATTAAGACTGATTAGCGCTATTTTGGCTTAGATTAATTTATTTGTGGGGCCCCCACCTACACCATCGCATGCCCTAGAGACGACTCTGGGTGTACTAATAACTTTATGCTACTATGAGTACAGAGAACATTGAATGTGTACTAACATATTGACGCTACTGCAAGTATATAGAACATTGTGTGTGTGTAGCAGTGATCTCTATACTATACTGCATGGACATATACACATACCCCTTGCAATGGAACAAATCGTGACTCTAAAGCGCAAACACTTGTTTCTGATGAATAAAGGTATTATTGTTTGAAAATAGTGAAGTATTATAATATACCCCACTTGGCTGAAAACACATTAAACGACACATTACATTAAAGGATATATACATTTCAGTTTAAAAAGCAATATCGTAAAAATAAGAATAAAATCGCTAATATATTTAAAATATATATATTGTTTACATGCTGACAAGACTATAATACATTTAAAATCGGAAATTAGCTTATAATATAGTGGTTTCAGAAACAATATTATATTTAAAGTTCTGTAATTATAATGAAAAAAGGTAGCTTAAAAATTAATTACATTTGTTTGAATGATAAATTTTGTGTAGTAACTATATGTGGGAAGTATAACAATATTAAAATATAGTTAAAGTTGACTCTCATCTTGTACAGCTAACTCCCGATTAGCGGTGACGTGTGCTACGGATACCACAAAACTGCGAATAATTCGCATATTTATTAAAACAAGAGATTGTAGTACATTCATTTCAAAATACAGTCACTCGGGACTGAACACATATTTTTTCATTAACTCATCATTGGAAAGTCACATTTGAATAGTGTGAATGGTAGAACATACATTGGCCCATGACAAACAAGAATGTCTCATAGAAGATTCTATAAGTGCCCACCACCAGCGTCCAGACACATATTGTGATGATACTGTTTAGGAACCCTCTCATATATTTTAAAAGTAATGGATGAATTGTATTTTTCTTTGATGAACTGTATCTAAAATTTCATTTTATTACTTCATTCATAGAGAATAACGCGTTTTCAGAAATAATTTCAATATATGAGTATGAATCCACAGAAGTAAAATAAATCTAAACAGAACATAGTATTCAGAACGTGGAACATGTAATGTCACTGAAAAACAATCCGTGAATTAACAAGAACTATATTATTTTATATCATATCTTCAGTACCGAAGGTGTAATCATTTAAATAAATCATGTGCAATATTGAAAGTCTTGCTAATTTCATAAGTATAAGTAACACATATAATCAGGTAAATAACCGTGTAACAAGTGAGTAGTAAGGTATATACGCGTCATCATCATAAAACCCAGATATTATAAATAGTGCTCAATCTCAAGGTAGTATCAAATAAAATCCCGTATCATTATAATTGGCGACCATCACAGACAGGTATCGTTATAATATTCACCCGACACTCCATATTGACGAATGTGCGATGTAGCGTAGTGGCGTTGATGGCAGCAATTTTACGTCTGATGCTGTCTTTCAATTCCTCGGTGAACCTTAGCTTGTTGGCATAAACACTGCCTTTTAAACGTTCCCATAGAAATAAATCTAGGGGTGTTAGGTTGGGCGGGCAAAGGTTTTTAGGTATAATCCTGCCTTGGAAAAAAAAACCTGCTGATTTCTGCCATGCTCCTATTGAAGGTGTGACAAGTTGCACCATCCTGTTGTAAATAGCTATCGGCAAGTTCCTGATCATCAGACAGATTCACAAATTCATTAAATATTTCCAAATATTGGTGACTGTTCACCGTCTCTTCAAAATATATTAGCCCAATGATACAGCGACGAGACACCACACACCAGACACTCATTTTTACTGGATGCAATTGTTCTTCATGGATGGCGTGGGGATAATCAGTGGTCCATACCTGTGTATTTTACGAGTTTACATAACCGGACCAATGAAATCATGCCTCATCAGTAAACCATGTTATGTCCAATAGGCTGAGGATTTTGTCGAAAAATTAAGAAAATCACTGACAATAACTCAGTCACTTTGCCAAATCAGGTGGCTGTAGCTTTGCCTTTTTGGCTGAACTTTGACAGGTTGAATACGATCGTCCAGTCTCTTTTTATAACCTCCGAAGAGATTTTTTTGGGGATGCCAATAACCACTGCTTCATATCCTATTTGTTGTCCTCCATCATCTTGGGCAATCCCCCGTATGCGAATCTACCTAATTACCCGTTCTCTCCATTTTCTTCGCCAAGTTTGAAATGGTGGCTCTGGTAGATGGTATATGCCCACCAAATTTATTCAGATACTCCCTCTAACATTGTTTGAATGAACCGGTCATCCAGTACTGATGCACTATGAACACACGCTCTTCAATTGAGTACACCATCTTTCTTCTGCCAACTCATTTACACTGTCTGATTAAACTCGCTTTCCCACTAATGTCTAGAGAGATAATGCGTCATTGTGGCACCCAGATGGCTAGCAGGGAGACGTGTTTTTCCAAGTAATGCATATCCTCTGCTTCGTCATGAGATGAAGAACCTTCCCGTTCATGTTTCATGCTCATATTATATTCCACATAACTTATATTATACAAAATAAGTGTTCAATCCCGAGTGAATCATCCTGTAGACCTCTATAGTCATTGAATTGTGATAACATCATTATATTTCACGCACTAGGATAGTAAACAAAACACTTTAAAAAATGTAAACCTTACTTAAAATGGACACAGCACTCAAAAAGTTTGTATAATTGTTTTGCATTATTGTAGCTTCTTCCTTTTTCTTTATCCCGCTATGTATTCCGTGATATCAACTTGTCAGAAAGGCGTGTCATCTTACTGTTCCAGATAATAAGGCAGGTTATGGGTTTATTCCAGTGCAGTTCCCCTTGCATAAACTTTTTCACCTATGGCCATTATCTCTTCCCTACGGATTTACCGAGTACAACGATCGGTAGCTCTGTATTCTCCGTCAACGTGGCATTTTTCAAAAAGTATCCCTTGCGGTTGGCGATGCCGTGGTTAAGTTTCAATGTGGATAATCCACCCACGGATGGTCAAGGGTTTACTGTATATTGCTTTAAGAAAAAATATTGTATTTAATGTACGATAACTATAATAAAATAAGGTTTCTAAAAACTTGATTACTTTTGTTCGAATGACAAACATTGTGTTACGTGTGTTTTATGTTTAAACGATCCTTTAGGTTAAAGGCTTGTAGGAAGTATTAATATATTAGACTACATTGACTTAGTTAAAGAAACAAGCGACGAGTTTTGAACTTAGTTTTGCTCTTCTTTTATTAACTGATGTATTTAGTTTAACTAATTATACATTGATATACCTCATATATTCATAAAAATTAGCGATCGATGTTGAAATGCCACGTACCCTTGTGTGTGTGTAGGAGAGAAAGAGATACCTGAAAGTATTTTCTCTCTTACACAATGGTGTGCAGATGACAGACCGAAAATTTTAGCCGCAGATGTCTATCCAGTTTTATTATAGAGACCATTATTGTGTGTAGTAACAACTTGATGGTAATGTAAATACAGATAACAATGTGCGTGTTACAACTTTTATACTACTTGATGCTGTTATTAGAAATTGTCCTCCTAGTTTATAACTGTTGCATATCCTTCACATAAAAAAAAAGCAACAACTTGATACTCTAAATAAATAGAGATTATTTTTCTGTGCGTCTTAGTTTTGATGATACTTTATAAAATGTATGGAGAACATTGTAATTGTAACAACTTGATGTTATTGTAAATACAGCTAATACTATCTGTGTTGCAACCATTTGATGTATAAAAGCTAAATAACCTTTTGATGCAAGTACGTTACTTACCATGGTTTAAATTTCGGCTTACCAGACGCGCCTGGATACTGTGAAACACCCCTCGGCAACGCTAACCTAGCAATCTACAAAACACCACGGAAACATCCGTTGCTTATTTTGGTTTTATTCTTTGATTTAATTAATTTTCTAGCTCACGAACTCAAATGGACGTGTGTGTGTGTATGTGTGTGTGTGTGTGTGTGTGTGTGTGTGTGTGTGTGTGTGTGTGTGTGTGGTGATTCTAAAAATCACCATGAATGTTAAATTCGTAACTATGAAGACGATCATGAAGGTTGTTTTAAGAATTTATTGTTAACACCCTCCGGAATTATAAAATGGAGATAGTATGGAGAATTTAACTGTCAGTATGGATAGCTCTAGGTACATATTAACATGGATGTTTATCGCCTTTATAAAGGAAAACACTTTAATGATTTAAGGAGCTGCTTTTACAAATATTTTTTCTTTTAACATAAATAGATTGGATCTGCTACCAAAAACTAATACTAATATATTTTGCATTCTTTCTTGATACCATGTTTGAATGAACTAATTTTGTAAATGCAAAGTAAATAATTTTTTTTATAAACATAATACATGTTGTTTTTCAACAATTTTTTGAAAGGCTGACATTTTTAATATATAATTTTCTTAATATTGTTTTTAAACCTTTTTTTTTCCTTCAAAAGAGAGTTTAATGATGTTATTTAAAAAAAGCTAGAATCGTAAAAAAAATCATTAAAGATTTAAAAGCCGAGAATTTTTAAACTTTCACTAAGTTTGTAAAGCTATAACACGCTACAAAATTTTATATTTTTAATTTTCCTTGGTATGAGAACTATAAATATCGGAAATTCAAAATAATAACATTTTAAAATGATTCTGAACTCTTAAAACACTCTGTCTTTTGCAAAAAAGACAGTATTCAGATATACCCACCTTTATTATTTCATAATATTAATAATTGTATAGTTACAATGCAATTTTATAGTATGTATAATAAGAATAAGTTCTTTAATTTCAAAATATACATTTTATTTAACTTTAAAAAAAATTATAGACAGATAGGGACATTATTATTTGAGGAAAAATTGAATATAATGAATAATCATAATAGTTACATGTCAAAAAATCAAATCAAAAGTGTAGTTGATAAACAACGGGTGATGGCAAAACTTCAATAAATTTGTAAATTTATCGGGGTCTCAAAAAGTTTGCTAGCCCCTGATTTGGAGTGTTCATCGTCTGATTATTCTCACAAATATTATATTCCCTTAGAATCCATCTGATGTAGTCTTCCACCAATAAATGTTTAAAACTGGATGCATTTAGTTGCTATATGGAATGATCCTCGCCTGATTTTTTTTTAAACTAGATATCTTAAGAACTCAGTGAAAGTGGTCTACCCCTAACAAATTTTTGAAAATTGAATTCTTTTAGAAACTAACTGGAGTGGCTCTCGCTTGGATTAAAAATAATACATTCATATAAAAGCTATTTGGAGTAATCTCTCACGAGTCTATTTAAAAAAAAATTGGTTACTTATAGGAGCCATTTAGTGAGATATACTCCTGGATGTTTTTTTTTTAAAAGAGTGGTCCTTCCCTGGAAAGGTTTTGTAAAGTGAATGCCTCTATAAGTTGTTTGAGTTTTGATACAAGGCCATCTTTAACCTTCATATTATAAACTTTGGAAATTTTCAGGTTGTGGGGATGGGGGTTTGAATCCCCTACGACCGTGAGTACGTATGCTTATTGCTTACGTGTCAACTGTATGCTCTGGATATTTATGAAAATATAATTTCACTTCATGTGTAATTATACTATCCAATATTGAGATATCCCTTTAAAAGCAATATTAAGGGTAATGAGATTTCAATAGTATTATGTGTTTTATCCCTTCCTTTTATTAGATCATTAAACTTTGTATTTTTTCCTTGTTTCTACCATTTTCATTTGCCATATTCCTGGTCCTCTTCTCCAATGTCTAGGCTCGTAGCTTATTGGATCCTTATCAAATAATAAAGTAGGTAACAGCTAAAATTCAAACTATGGGTTATAACACTTTATATTGCTTTGAAAGGGATTCAATGTGAACACAATTATTTAAATACGATGGTGATTTTATCCCTAGACACTACAAAGACCTTTCTCTTGAATACATTTTCTATATACAGCCCTGCCTGGTATAATTTAACAATACTCATTATTATTTCACAGCTTCCTGTAGTAATTTTAAACATAATAAACATAGGTACCTAACATTTATCATACCCGCACCCATAACAGTATTCATTGGTTACGGTAAGGTTGATGTACCGATCGGTGTTGGCACATTTTACTTAGTATACCACAAATGACATTAAAAGTTTTGAGAATAAAATAACATGTATACCTCGGTGTATGAATATTGTTGAAGTTAAGGGAATATCAAGCATAGAAAAATGTGGATAAAGTTAGGGAGGATGGATTAAGTACGGAGTTATTTTGAGCTATATTCACAGTTTCTTGCCTACTCTATAAGGGAACGGTGTGATTAAATATGTATGTATAATCGATATTGATGCATTATAAAATTAGACAAACGATCATTGTTATTTAGGCAAAGAGCTTTAGAATCTAAATTTGATAAGTGCCTAATTTTTTATTAAATTATAAATTTATAAACATAATTAGTATCTTGCCGATAAAATTACAATCCAAGACAGCAGTTCCGTGTATTAACGCAGCTGAGCTGAGACTAGAGGTAGATTTGGCAGCATTGCATGTTGTTTAGAATCAGGCGTCATTTTTATTCTGGATTGAAACCAGTTCATAAAACCAATCTTTGGTTGGTATCTTCTGATTGATCTTAATTACTAATTAGTAATGGTGGTAAAGTACATTTACAATCATTTCTACCTATTTATTTAATAGCGCATATTTATCTTTTAAATATGATTATTAGACCAATACTTTTGACTTTTTACTTCCACTAAATGTTATGGCTAATGAGTTTTATAAAATAAAAGTTCTTATATGACTAGAAATTAAAATATATTTATTTACTATTTTTAGATATTTTCCATGTGATATTAAAAAGAAATTAGGTTTGCTGGTCTTATGTCCTGTTTAATTTAAATAGCTCATTAAGATAACACAAGGTTTTCTTTGAAAAATACCATACTTTATTAAAATATTAAATATTGAAACTGATGCTTGTTTATAATATTTTTACTTCTTTTTTATTGTTATTTTATATTTATTGTACTTAATTTTATAAAAGCTAAAACAAAAATCATATGTAATCCTTCCTCATGTTATAGTGTTTTATTGAAATAGCCTAACCACTCTTATTAGGGGTAAGGCTTCCCCAGCCAAAC
The DNA here is from genome assembly GCA_902151425.1 of Timema shepardi. Classification (NCBI taxonomy): domain Eukaryota; kingdom Metazoa; phylum Arthropoda; class Insecta; order Phasmatodea; family Timematidae; genus Timema; species Timema shepardi. The sequence continues at coordinate 26,821 of CABFVX010007220.1, forward strand.
TGTATTTTAAAATTAGGCCTACCTGACTTCCACGTTCTGCAGAATCAAGTTCCAACTGTTTCTGCCATTATATTACAAACGTCCATTTTATTAAGATTGCAACTTTATGTAATAATATTTTTGAACCTAAAAAAATAAGTACCGCAATAGGCTAAATTTGATGCCGGACCTCCTCTTGAAAGGTTAAACTGGACAATCAAAAAGTTGTGCCAAGCCATTCAGCCACACCCCTCACATTGAAAAACTTTGGGATTCATAATATATCAGCTCCAAAACTACAACTAAAAATTTTGATTTGAAAATATTGTGTTTAGGTTTACTTTTTTTCTTTATTTTTGAATAAATTTGTGAAGAAAATGTATAGAACTCCTACAGACTTTTTACAGAAAAAAAAGTTAACTTATAGCGATTCTCAATAAGAGATCATGTTAAGGCTATACAAGTAGGATTCTCTCTAAATAGCTTTGTCACATTTGAAATATTTTTATTACAGATATTTTTTCCCCAATAGATTATGACTCCTGGAAAAATATTATTCTGGTAAATAAATATTTTTATCTGGTGAATAAGTTAAAAGTGCGTCTTATGACTTCCAGATAAAATGTATTTATGTACTTCACATTTTTATCGGAAGGTTTAAGTACCTGATAACTTTTATCTGGAAGTTAAAATGCTTGTTGCCATAGTAACATGTTTTTAATGAGGCTACGCCAATCAGAATGTTTTTAGGTTAAAATCCTGGTTCACGTGTTCAGTAAGCACAGGCTTTAACAATATAAAGTTAGAACATTTAATTCACTTTTATATGAACTGACAAGCTATTTGTAGAGTTGTATTTATATAAGAACAAATTATCAAAATGTGAGTACAATAAATGAAATTTTTTAAACATTGTACCCAACTATTGACTACATTTTGGCAGCTCCTGAAATTAGTACTTGCAAGACATCTTAGCTTCTGCGCCAAAGTGACTCCATCTGTTTCCTCAGCCGCCATTATTTAACACATGGTGAGCATTCTCACCACTCGCTAGGTCGTAGCGGTAGCATCAGGGCTTAGACGCATGCGCGCACCAGTTAAAGCAGTACCAACCTTGCATTTTCTGCCATAAAAATATAGTTATTCTACAAATAGCTATCTGGCATATAATTTCAGTTCACAAGACGCGTAAAACATTAAAGTGGCTAATAACTTTCATCTGTTAGATAACTTTAACCTTTCAATAGCAATATTTATCTGGTAGTCATAAGACTGGCCCCAAGTAGATGATTAATTTATCATGTGGTCATTTTTTTAAAACCTGTCATTTGGAAGATCTTTATCTTGGGGGTACAATAAACATTTAGTCATGGCCAAGGGGTACAATCTAAAAAGAGTTTGAGAACCGCTGCTTTACAGCATTAAAAAGGGCACAATAAATAACAAACTGATTGAATAAAATAAGGGCGATAAAGAATGCTAGTATACATGATGTGGTAAGCTCTAATTGTTTAAACAAATAGGACATATATGCTACTTAAAATTCAAAAATTGAATTGTCGAATGCAAATAATAGATTGCAGGCAAGATGTGTGTTTCAATATTTTTAAGTTCATTAAATTTAAGAGGTTTGTCAAAATAAATATTATATTGAAGTGTTACTAGCTCAAAGCAACATTTAGACTAGTTTTTTCTGAGTGCAGCACATTTTAATTTTGGATACAATAACTTTTAATAGATTACGGGTCTAACCTTGAATTCAGCTAGCTTTTAATGAATCAGTCTAATCTGATGTGTAGCAGGGGTTTTATGATACAAAGTCCTAGCAACATAACTTAACCCACTTCTAACATTTTTGTGTCACATTAACTTATTGAAAATGTGGTGTTCCATGGATATCAATAACATTATATTAAATATTTTTTTTTTATGTTTTTAGTTTGATGGCAATTCTAACACTTATTAGGAGATACTTCATAGTTGTCCTCTTCCCCACTCTGACAACAGCTTCCATCACTGCTGATTTGTTGCAAACAAGAAAGTTTAAACAGAAGAAAGCTACTATAGATAATTGAATAAGAGAATCCTTGCTGTCCCTCCTGTAAGTCTTGTTCCTCAAAATTATGTTTTAGTCAGCCTTATCTTGAAAAAGTATACAATATGCGATGTCATGATTAGATTTTATAACATAACAAAGAAAAAGTTTCATTTGAAAACATTTTTAACTATTTTACAACTAGACAAACAAAATATAACAGGTATTACCAACTAACACTTTTTTTTTATCTAGACATTGAATGAATAAAGTTCTCAATTTTTTTTTTATTCAACATTCTTGCAATATTTTGTTAAAGTTACAAAAGTTAGTCGACTTATATCTAAATGTAAAGTGAGCCATCATGGAATGAGCTAGTACTGGTCTTGTGTGAAGACAATCATTCAAATTGTATAATATGTAGATCTATACAAGTAATAACAATACCTGACATAGCCCCCTGCCCAACACCTCCCTTCCCCAATATATTACACTCAGTAATTTACGATTTTTGGAAACAATGGTATGTATTCCTATTCCTTAGTGCATTCCTGAGAATATAGAGTGGTTTTCTTTGCAAAGTTAAATGATAAGAGCATTCGAGATGGCTCTGAATATACTCAGGAATACCCCACTCCCCCCTGGTGTGTCGGTGCACTGCCTTACTTCCTAGTGGTAGTGACATGACCAACCGTATAATGGCCGGCTAGGCTGTCTTTAAAAAGTAGGGATACTGGTTTGTAGGAACAGTTATACCATGCTCAGGATAAGACTGGGCAATGGTTGTACTTGTGGTATACTGGCTAAATTGTGCCAATGCCGATCGTATCAGTGTCCTTTCTTTAATCAACAAACACTGTCACGGGTGTGAGTATGATCAAGGCTAGAAACCTGGTCTTCTCTAAACTTATTACTAAAAGAAAATTTACATCATAAGGAAAGTATATTGGAAACAACTTAACCTGGGTGAATCTTAAAATTATCAATTTCTCTACTCACTGACTGAAATTTATTTTGAATCAAATGTAAACACTCAGGCTTAATAAAATGTTAAGAATAAATTGTAAATTATATTTTAATTGTGAATATATGTTAGGCTAGTTTCTTTAGAATGTTTAAAATAATCATCAGTTTGATTTTTAAGAAATGAATTTGAATAAATTCAGGTGAATCTGTGATTTATTTGGATTTTTTTTTAAATCTTCACAATAAACTTTTTTTTATCATTTCAGCATGGCTATATTTGGAATCACAAAACAGTATTTATGGGCTGCATTACCTCTAACAGGGTACTGCATCGGATGGTTTTTAGACCGTAAAGAAACTGAGCGAATGGTAAGGTTTCGAGACAAAAGCGCACTGTACGGGCGGGAGTTGAAGCCCGGGGAGGCCCCTTCATGGCCCTGAACAAACTGATTATGTAGTGATGTGTAACATATTTATATAAAAATATTTGTAAAACTATCATTGTAAATAAAATATTGAAAATAACTATTTTACAAAACTTACTCCTCCCACTTTTAATCAATGTGCAACCAATTCAAACCTGGAAAATATTAGCTTTAATATATAGGTGTGTGTGAAGGTCACTTTTTAATGTGAAGTAGAAGTGAAGCCGAAGATGAGTTTTATATTATTGTCTAAAACTACTTTTAATTTTTAAATTATCCATTAATGCATTTATCCTTGTAAAAATACTATTTTTTTATGCTGATAAGTCTGAACTTTTGGTTCACCAAAGCTTAAATAATAAAATATAGATTTAATATATTTTTTAAACAATTCTTGTGAGGTAAAGTCAAAACTTATTAATTATTACTAGGGAGCGAATTCTTAGGCACCAAAAATGTTTAAAATAGGCATTTAAAATATGGGATCTAGGCACATAAGAAAAATAAGCACAGAATAGGCAATGATGTAAAATTGATTTTACTAATGACTAATTTATTACCTACAGCCATTTCACATTGTTTTTCTTTTTTAGCACAACATCTCATTACTAGTTCAGGTCGTGTATTGTACTAATTACGCTAATTTGTCAACGTTTAGGAAGGTGGAATTTAGAGGAAGTGTATCTGCACTTGTGTTTAGGAAAAGTGAAAAAACACCTTAATTACACAGAACCAAGATTCGAATTTCAATCTCCCCTTCATTGATAGTCAAGTCTACTGCGAGAGTGACGCTCTAGCCTAGTGGTTCCCAAACTTTTTGAATTGTGAAGCACTTTTAAGGAAAGATTCGTTATGGAGCAATATCATTCACCCAATGCCAAAAGCACGTATTTGCATTTTTTTTAAACTGACTCAACTGCACTTTTAAAGTTAATTGTTGATATTTTATCATATAGCAAAAGCACAAATTATTTTTCAAGTTATAAATATCTTAAATTTTGATCTAACTTTAATTTTTTCACCCATTGAAAATTGGAATTTTAAATATATTTTTCTCTAAACATCAATTGGAATAAGGACTTTGATACTTTCACCTAGTACCTCCATAGGTACTTAACTGAATGACAGCAGTAGTCAAGATGGAAAAGCATGTTTTTAAGAATTAGAGCATGTTAAACAAAATTTTACTACATTCAAAATGTTATTTTCTCCATTAATTTCAGATAAATAAAGAACCTAACTACATGAACGAAAAACAAAAACCTAAAGGCAACACATTTGATAACAAATTCAAAGTAGGTATTATTAATCCACATAGATATTGTATTTAAATCCATTTTCACCGTTACAAAAAAAGTGACGACAAAAAAAAACTATAGACCGCGAACTTAGATTCTAATAAGAGGGATGAGATTGTTTTTATTTGCTTAATATAGCTATATCTGGTTGAATATGGAACAGATGCAACCGAATATCTGGCTTTACCTTGTGGCAGGATTTGAATTTTGTTTTAATAGCCACATAGGTGGAGATTCCAGATTCACATAAGTAGGTTGTTGCAAAGGGCAGAAGGATGATTTTCACTTTATCAGACATCAAAATTCTGATAGTGAAATCTTAGTTGCAAAAGTCTCTTATCACAGAATCTAATGTCAATTCAATAATGCACTCATATTGCTGCAATGTCAGACAGTGGATTTTCCGACACAACCCAAAAGGTTTTTTTAATTCTTCCAGAAAATAACATTTGAAACTATAAATAACACTGCACTGCGACTTGTTTTGACTCTCAACTGAAAACTTACTGAAGATGCGAAGAAAATTGAGGTTAGAATATGCAACAGAAAATTCTGGAAAGGTGTTTAAGCTAACAATCGTATGTGAAAAATGGTGTTAACTGGCACCTGCTAGTCTAGCTTTGCCACGTGCAGTCTATGTGCTTCGACAAAGACGACAGGTGACACACGACATGCACTTTGGCTTTATAATACTAGCTATCTACACAGTTTTACAGCACGCTGCAGGAGCTAAATAATGTCTATCCAATACTTTCATATAGACATTTTGTAATGATATTGATTTGTATTAATTTAAATTATGTAAAAAGTCATGGATGAAGGTAATTTTTCTTTAAAGTTATATAAGTAGAGTATCCTTTTAAGATTCATCCATGAACAAACACGCGTTTCTCAGAATTAGATGAAAAGGACTTCGCCCCTAAAATATATTTTTTATACCATATTTCTTGTTAAAATATCTACTGCATCAATTCTTGTTAAAGGGAACAACTTCA